>JASDQU010104965.1:129675-140858 GCA_032191745.1 Picea mariana
CTAGGGCCAACTAAAAAAAAGAAACGGCATACGCTAATAAAATCTAGGAATCAAAACCAAGCAAACAATTCTTCTTTCGATGATTGTACTAGTTGGTGATGAAATCCAACGTCGCATGATCAAGTCAACAAGGGGATATGATATGGTGGAACAGTTACAATGGTGACCTGCTTAACGGACTTTCACATTGGTGCAAGCTTCCATGCAGTAATTGTGGATTTACCCTCCAAGGAGCTCGAGTGAGTTTGACCAATGTCTGTCCCAGGTACAGTGAGACTTCCCTTCACTGTCACCTCGTGTAAGTACCTAAGCATTATGGTAACTATGTACACCAACTCGCAGTCAGCCCCTAGGCGGGTACAGTCGACAATCAGATCTGAACATATGGGTAGGATAACAAGTCCGAAATCAACTTGAGAGGCTCCCACACATAATTGTTGGTATACCTTCAAGTGACACCCAATATACATTCCAACCACTACAAACATTTGAACCATGGAGGGATAATCTACGTAACTCACCTGAATGTGACCTTGTGTGTAACCCCTGTGTGAGAGGGGGATCCTAGAAAGCCTATATGACAATTGGATTTGACTCTCCCTATCTCAAGATGATAATGTTTGTTCTGAAAACTTTGGAGAGTTGTACTCACAGCCTAATCCAAAGTGTTAATCCTAGTCTTATGTTGGTGGGAGATCCTAAGAACAAAAAATGGTCTAGATCATTTTTAATTAGCGTTGATTTTATGGCTGTTCTTTACTCAAAGGGTGTATGACAATGAAATTGATGGTATGATGACTCAATTCCCAAAAATGTACAAGAATATTATAAGAAATTGTTTCTTTCGATGAAGGGATATTTAAGGAAAGGAGAAAAGTTGTTTTCACTATCAAACACTAATATGCAATGTCCCCAAACAATTTGTTTCTCAGTCAAATCCAATGTAATGCTAAAAATTTCAGAAATGCCTTCTAATATCCAAACCAATCACTAAAATATGTCCTTTTGTTTATATGTGAATGATAATCAAATGCAAGACTTCTAAATTCCAATCAAACTTCAAGATTAAACAATCAGAATCAAACTTCACACAAAACAAAAAATACACTCTCATCATGAAATAGACAAGAAAGACAAAGATAACCAAATTGCAAACAAGAACCAAAAACCTCAAACAAAAGAGAAATGATGGGAAGTTGACCTCAAAGATCAAATGAAAAGTTCACAGACCTTTGGATTTCCTCACAAAAAATTTCAGTTAGTCAGATAAAGGAGAATAAAATAGCAAGTTAACTCAAGGTCAACAAAGACAAAGAGTTATGCAAAGCAAGGAAAAATGTCAAAAATCCAATAAAGAGATGAATAATCCTTAGAAATCAAATAATTGGAGTCTAAACAAGGACACACCTTAGCACAAACCTTGAGCAGATGAATCAACAAAAAGACTGAGGAAAAACCAATTTCTAAGAAGATTTCTGCGTAAAAAGGGGTAGCACTCCCCCAAAAGGGGGCACAGAGTGCTCCAACACTCTGTGGAATACTATAAGGGAGTTCCAACGATATGGTGGTAAGGGAAAGGGAGTGCTCCACTGCAAAAGCTCAGAGAAATTCCCAGAAACTCAAGAAAATCTCAGGAAGAATGCAAAATTCTATGTTTAAGATAAATCCAAGATCCAACAATAAAACCTAAGGATCAGAGACATTCATGGAGAAGGTCAAATTAGTGGGCAAAGAAAGCCAATACAAGACCTAGGAAAGGAAACAAATCAAAGTTCCTCCCCAATGGAGTCGCCAATTTCTGTTGTAGGTGAATCCCCCTGCAGACAAGTGGATTCCCTCTTGGGGTCTAGACTCCTAAGGCCAAGACAGAAAGTGCTTAACATGGACACTGACTTCCTTTTAGATCTAATCAAGCTAATGAATGAAAGATAAGGATAAATTTATGTACCTTATAAGCGATGTTTGTCCCTGCAAAGTCTAGGATGAGCTTCGATCTTTATCTCCCTGATAGGTCCTGAAAAACAAAAAAAGGTACAAAAGACTTCCTACTCTATCGATATTAGCTCAATCATAGATTCATCTACTACAAAAAAAATCATATGGAACAAGCACAAGTTTGAAAAAAATAGGCCAAGCATTGATTATATTAATGAGAACAAGTAAAAGTACTTACAATCCTTTGAATGAAGGTGCAACAGCCTCTTCCAATTCTCCTTTTCCAACCCCTTTTCTCAATCAATCTCCACTGATTTCTTTGATGACATCTCACTCATGATATCATAGGTTAGATGTAATTCTCAATTGTCATTCTTTCAATACCACTTATAGGATCATAAGTTTGGTATCAATCTCAAGTCTCCATTGTACCTTTCACCATGAGAAGGCCTCCTTATATAACCTTGGAGAGGTCCAACCACTTGAGATATATTTGGGATGAGTTGAGGTTTAATCTCCTTCAGTTGAGGATCTCCCCTAAGATCATTCCTTGACCATCTATTTGAATCCAACTACCTTCAAGAATTGAGGGATTCTTCCCTAATTTGCCTCAACAAACCCAAAAGTTTCTCAAAAGAGGGTAGCGGTCCCCCAAAGGGGTGCACAGAGTGCTCAAACACTCCCCAAAGAGGCTCAGGGTGCGCCAGTGCTCCCTAATAGTGGGTAGGGGAGCGCTCCTCTCCAAAAATCATTTTTTTAGTGATTCTCTCAATGAAAAAGAATTTGTACTCCCTGTCAAGAGACTTTTCATCTTCCAAATTAACCTTTGAGGTGTCTTAAGTGTCTTTGTGATGTCGTTAGAGGCATGACATAGGAAATATGGCAGTATACTATTTGTGACACTTTCAACACTTGTATTTAAGATGCTAGACTTTCGGACAAGATGCGACACTTACAACACTTTTAATGACGACACTTGTGACACTATCAAAGTGAGTAATTTTGAGGTGTAACATATAGGGTGTGACTCTAGTGGAAACTAGGGTTACTCAATAACTAAATCTTCTTCCTCTCTTCTCTAGCTTGTCTAGGTTGCTCCAAGCAGCTCGAATCTGATACCATGACAGTGTTTCATGGAAACTTGCACAGGAGACCTAGCTAATTCATACACAAAAAAGGCTTATCAAGAAAAGGAAGAGAGATACAATATGAATAATGAGAATCAATGTATAATATGATATGTTCAAAGAGTGAGTGATATTCACTCATATAGGTAAATACATCCTATAATTAAGAAAAGAAAAGAAGCAGTTGTTACACATGATTTTGGTCATCTTGGTGATATCTTAACAATGGTGTATTCAGGTTCCCCACAAGGAATTTTTACCTGATAAAAGTGACCCTTGTCTCCTTCCAAAAACATATTTTTAAAGTGAGTTCGCAAGCTACCTATGGCCTAGGGTGCGACAATCCCTCATTCTCACAGGCCACCTACACTTAGGGTGTGAACTTCTTGCAGTTTTCTCCATACATAGCGTGCGAACCTGTTCTTAAGCTTGGAAATAAGAAGAGGTCTCGAGGGTTCTAGAAGGGGGTCTTCTAGAAAATGAGTTGGAATTTGTATGGTTGTCATTTTACTGAATTCTCAGATTTGATGGGATCAGCCTCACCCATGTAACCATCTCTCCTTCTCCTATATATTGAAAGGTTTCTCATGGAAAAGGTTAAGCAAGATTAAATGAAGAATTGGTAAAACAATTGTGTGAAGAACCCTGCTTGGACAGAGGCTTGAAGGCTCTAGTTGGTCTATCAAGAGGAATTGGATCTTCTTCATCCAAGTACAGAGAAAGTGTGTGTGTTGGAACCAAGGGTCACTGAAAGGAAGCTTGTGACATCAAGGTGATCAAGTTGTATCTTCTACTTTCAATTAATATGATACAGCGGCATGTCCCTTTCCCATAAAGTCACTCTTACTTTATTGTGTAAATCCTTGATCATATGCATAAGTTGACGTTGAATACATTTTGCTATATTCACTTTGGTTGGTTTTTGTTGTCTTGGACTTGACCTCACGAGAGCGCCGGAGTGAAGTGGGAACAACAAAGACCTAAGGAAAGCGATACAAAGGTATGTCACTTATTCCTCCCTATTAGCAGATTCAATGATTACAACTTAGGGAAAGAGTCGTGTCCTGTCCTGTTTTGTTCTAGACCTAGGTGGATCTAGGGAGATCTGTTAGTGTCTGCACCTACCGATTAGTCCGATAATAGCAGTGAGTTGCAGTTATCTTTTCTTAGGAATGCATGCATAATAGTGATGGTCTAAAATTAGAAAGTCTGCATAATAGTAGGCCATGTCACTCTGGTGCTCTTTGACTTTGGAAATTCGTGCTTTAGAGGATTTCACATCAGATCACTTCAAAAATCATGAACGCTGAACTTTTGAACTCCCGAATAGTTTCACGTCACCCTAGGTGACATCAACATTCCATATAACTCCGACACTCCCAGAATTTGGCACTTTGGGCTTCAGTATATTTCACAGCAACATACTTTATAACCCCCCAACGTCAAACTTCTGAATAGGTGCCCCCTAGAATTCGAGACTCCAGTGCTCGAGGAGTTCAGAACTTCGGGATTTGGAGGATTTCATTGTTGAACACCACCCCACCCTTAAACTGTCGAATTCTCAAATTCCAAACACTTACTAATCTTCAAACATGTGTCCTCGAACATGAATGGTCTAGATTGGTTCTGTACTTCGGGACTTCAGGGAACTCTTCCCTCTACGCAACCATAAACAAATTTCACCGTAGTGTCGAACTTGTGAACCACTTGGGGATCCAATGGCCCGTCTTCTTCGAAATGATCTATGGTGTAGATCCACTACTGGACTTCATAGCTTCCAGGATTTTGCCTCCTTTATTCAAAAGATTAAAAATTTTCAAAGCAACAAAGTCCGAAGGACTGGAGGGTTTAATCGTTGTGCTCCTTTCCTAGATCTAACGATTGTGAAGGATTTGGTCCCTTCGCAAACAGATCCTATGGACACTATGGTTTCCCAAACTACTACACCTCTTAAGCTTTGAAATATAGTTAAGGTGTGCTCTCAACACACTCTTGGCACTCATGGATGTTATGAAACTTGAATTTTGTCCATTTCGACAATAATTATATCTGAAACGTTTGCTTCAATTTCCACTTACACAACCCATCCAGGCTTAGAGTTGAAAATTGGAGATCTGATACCAAATTGTAACATAACCATCCATAGAAGTGTTGGGATATGCCACACAGAAACTATTGCAAAACTTCATATATATATATATATATATAACATAAAACATACAATTACATTATGCTAGTACACATCTTCATGCAGAAATAATAATAAACATGTACATACCGCATACATAGGAAATACCTATAAATACAAAGACATGTATAAATACTCAACATGCAAATGAACACATAATTGATATTGATCTCTTATAGAATACCACCAAGTGTGTGTATACCTTCCACGATCCTTCTATATTTAGACCACGCTGCTCATAACTCTCAGCAGTGGGTCGCCCCCGAGCTGGGACAAAACTCCACCTGGTTAAAGGGATTCCTAGGTTAGGCTAAGACCATACTAACAATAGGAAGGATTAATTATCAGGATCCAACTCAAACTACTAGCCTATAGTCTCTCATTCCCCACATGCCTAGCCCACCCTGGGAAGTCTTCCCCTTCTCTGCTCAACAATCCTACAGTTGCCCCACTTCCCTTCCAGGGCTTCAACAACAGGATGGCCATGAAGTCTGAGAGTACTCTAGATGAAGTTTGGCTCCCTTAGGAAAATCCCTTCCCCAAATATTATATCACCTAGAGAGAGTTTCTCACTAGCATGACAAGCCTCCCCTTTAATCCATGGGCCTGAAAACCTATTTCTTCAGTTCAATCCTTAAGTCAACCAGTTACAGGGAATGGTGAAGAGAGCAATAAGGTTTAGATAATGCATAGGTGATGGCAGCAACATCTTTTAGGGCATGCGATAGATACTTCTCATAACATAAAGTTACAACGTTGGCTCAGGTAAGTATAGGTAGTTGTGCATCCCGGGAGGGATACGGTTTAGTGTTGATCAAAGTAAATGTACGAGGTAGCTCAAGAGTATGTGCAGTTTCTAGTGGTTTGTGGATGATGCAGAGGTTGACTCATGGGGAGAATGGCTACGTGAATGAATGGATTCATGAGTGAATGGCTCTATGAGTAGGAAATAGACTAATTTCCCCCACACTTATTTTCATGCACAGTTGATGACACATGGCTCTCAAGGAGCTCATTTTTCTCCACTTGGGATTCATTCTCTTTCCCATAAGAACTTAGGATTAAATAAATGTCCTCACCAAAATATTTAGGAATAATATTATAATATGTCTTTGGTAATAAGCCCTCTATATTAACCCACTTTCATAGGCTCTTAACCTCTTTTCCTAGGCTCTTAGCCCCTCCCTTTCCCTTCCTAGTGGATTTTAGTCCCCCATAATATTTTTTCTTGGTTGTTCTACATGCAGCTATGTATTATATTAATGAGATGGATGTTTGTTACACATGAAATTTGCACACCTAGGTACCTCGCCCTAAGTGTCGTAAGTGTCAGATAAGTGCCTCATACACCTTCACACCATGGAATAACCTATCTCACAATCCCTAGTCAATGTGGAGGAGGGATATATTACATGAAGGTTATTGGCCCTTGACCAAGTTTTGGGATATTCTTGGTCATGTTGACCTATTTTGGGACTTTGATAGCCTGTCGAAGGAGGAGCGGAAGATGAAGCAAAGATCACAGGATCTCAGCTCTTTTTGGGTCCTTTTTGTGATGTGGAAATATGTAACGAGAATGGGACATCAATCCATGGGTCTACCCATGCTTTGGCCTATTTTGTAATATATAAATAGATTCTTAGGCAAGATAGAAGTAGTGGTGCATCTATGTGATGTGAATGTATGTTAAGTGCAGGTAGAGTCTGTAAGTGCTTTGTGCATAACTGTAAGTGACTAACAGAGCTAAGTGTAGGTCCTTGTATCAGATTTTGGAAGGCTTAGTGTTTTAATGCAAGGAATAAGGATATAGCGATATGTGAAGATCTTTTGTCCAGTGCGGAGTAAGGGTTTGAGTCTCTATGCTTGTAACTGATTAACTGAAGACAATAAAGAAGAAGAGTTGGTGGATGTAGCCCCAGGGTGGGGGTGAACCATGTAAACACTATGTTATGTTGTTTTGTGCTTTGTCTTGATGTGTTCACATGTTATTTTCTAAGTGATTTGATGTATTTAGATAGATCTACTTATGCTTTGTGCTTATTATATGTGGGAATGTTCGATCTGATCTATATGGCCATGCTTAGTACTTGATATACTCGATCTATATTGTGTATCTATGCTAAGTGATTAAATAAATTAGATTAGTGTGAATGTTGTGAAGCTCTGTTTTATCAGCGAAGTGGATATTGATTGCATATTGAGGAACTGACAGTGTTAAGTGCTTTATTAGGTAGTACAATCACAGATCTGTGTCCTAGCTAAGGTTGCAGACACCTGAGTCTTTCAACCACTCCTGCCTCTACCTTGGGTGAGATTTCATATGCTTTGTAGGTGTTTCCAAAAGGGTCAGTAGTTAGGGATTTGTTGGTGCATTGTTGTAGCGTTGAACCCTGGGTCTGCCCCTGTGCCAAAAAATGGTTCCGTTGTCGGGACCTGAAACTGTGATTGTAGGGAACTGAGATAGAAGAAGATTTGTGCAAAGATTTGACCTGAGATTGTGAAATATTTGTGCGTAGATCTATGCCCTAGTGCGTAGTATCCTACTAAATTTATAAAGCCTTGTGCTAAATAAAGAAGCCTAATCTGAAGAAAAGAGGTTGGATCTGAAGGAAACAAGCAAGATCTGAAAGATTTGTGCTCTAAGAAAGGTAAAAGTGATAATTTTTTATTAAAAGAGGTAAGATATGAAAGCTCTATGCTATGATAAAAGGTAAGAATAGTTAAAAATTTTATATCTGGAAGCTTTGTGCTCTATAGAAGTAAGATAAGTGGAATTTTTTGTTTCTAAAGTATGGATCTAGGTATGTTTGATAGGTTTTGTCCTAGCTTGAAAACTAGGGCACTAATAGATTAAAGAAATCTTGATATGAGTAGATCTGATAAGAAAAGTGAAAGATATGTTATACCTATGCATAGAAAAAATGTTTGGACTAATAAATGGATGCAGGATCTTAGAAAGAATTTTTTGATGGTTAGCTATCATGATCCTAGTGCGCAATACCGGAGAAGTTGGGGATCATTTAAAGAAAGAGAGGATTAACCCTCTATTATAGTTGCAGAAGACCAGGACATCTTGCTAAGGAATGCCCTAGGAAAATACCTAGTTGTCTTTGTTGTAAAGCTATGGACCATGAAGTGTTGGATTGCCCCAAAATGATTGCTAAGATGGAAGAAATGAATCTCAATAAAGACAACCCTAAGGAAGATCCAATAGTGGCAGAACCCCAGAAAGAATCAAAGAAAGTATTGTTGCAAATAAAGGAAACCCTTAATGACCATCGACATGTCAGACTATCATAGATCTTTAAAGAAAAAGAATGCATTAAAGTAAGAATAAGAGACTTCGACATTGACTATATTCTGGATGAAGAAACACTGGTGAATATCATGACAGAAAGAAATTGGGAAGACATAGGGAAGCCTACTATGATCCCTTCATTAGGAGGAATAGGACTATTCATAGGAAAGCGTATAAACCTATGTGGAAAGCTCGCTCACATACCTATGAACGATAATGGAACTTCGACACAGGAAGATTTTGAGATTATTAAATTTTTTGAAGGTAGTGCCCCATTTACCATGTTACTAGGAAAACCTTGGATCGATAGAGATCAAGGCAGATTAAAGGAACAAGAAGAATTTTTGGAACAGAAGAGACAAGAGTTAAAAGATTTCATGACCAGAAGGATCGCACACTTGATTGCAGAACAGGAGAGCAGATCGAAGCTATTTAACACTAGAAACCCAGATTTTGAAGCTATAAGTACATTAGAATACCTACAGAAGACCGAACTACCTACCCCGGACAAAGACGAAGTATTATAAAGGAACCCTAGGGAAGAATCTCAACATCGTGAAGTAACTATGTTAATAAAAGATAAGAATTAGAATGGAAAAAGAACTATCAAGACGAAGCTCACTGGAAAGAAGACTAGAAATCTAAGTAAGAAGATGGATAAGATTGAAAAGTTATAGAAAGTCCCAGAGGGAACCTCACAGAAGAAAAATATGCAAAATTGGAGCTTCGTCGGGATATCAGAACAATGACACATGGCACTTCACCTTGGCGAAGAAAGATAGTCATTGGGGACATTATAACCATTCGATCGACGCTCCGAACAGGCGAAAAGGAAATTATGGTTCGTCATCAGACCATTGGATCGTGCCATAACGGACCAAACAAGAGTTAATGGAGGCTCATACCTGTTGCAAGCGAACCATTTTCAAGTTCCCTATTTATACCACCGCCCACATACCAAGAACACTTTTTCTAATTGAGAATTTGATCCCGAAGACTAATCCAAGTTTATATAGTGATCATTGCAGTCTTTCTCTCTTTCTCAGTTCTGTGTCTAAGTTGTTTCCCAAACCCGCAATTTTTCACCCCAAGTGCGTATGTCAGAAGAATTGAGCGCTGCAGATAAAGTTGTTGAAGAATTTTTGATTGACTTGATGACTGAGAGAGTCATGTCAGAGAGAGGATTATCCATAGCTGTACAAGTATCATCCACGAGAGGAATGTCAGCCTCTCCATCAACTGCTCGAGTTGGACCATCCTGGCCATACGATGAGAAGAAAACCAAGCATAGAGACGATCTCGTGAATGCTAAGTTGATTTCAATCATTTTACCTTCCTATCTACTACCTCTGAGTGACGTAATCAACCGAGATAGTGTGCCCAAAGAATTTGAGTATGCTTTGGTCACTGCATACCACCTGAAGGGGATATGCTCAGTTCACGCAGATCAAGAAAATATTGCAACACTAAAGTTTAGCAACTTCAACCTCGACAACAGGAAGGTCTACAACATGCTCTCCCCACATAAGTACCTGACTAGAACAAAGGGAAAGAATTCGAATATAGTTCCCCAGTCATGGACTATGAACCTCGTGTAGTCCACACTGCTCAATGTCATGAAGATTCCTAACTTCGGAAGGCACCAAGAAGTGAATTCATGCTTCAAGATGTTGTTGTCTTGTTACCATGGTGGATACTTGAAGTTAAACTGCCATATCATAGTGGATCTGACATTGATCAATCGGATCACAGTGATGAGTATGCAAGGCCCTGACCCACAGGATTTCTACCTTGGAAAATCCATGGACCGCGCTCTCTCACAAAGGATCAAGGACACTTGTGGAGATGTCGAGAAGGGAATGTGAGGCTACAAGGTAGCCTCTATCCAGAGTGACGTAGTGTGCCTTTCCTGTCAGTTGATCACAGGAAAGTTAGTCTGCAAGAACCGAACCACCCAAGTGACTGGTTTTGTAGTCGACCTCGCAGGAAAGTGCACAGGAGGGCTACAAATGAATTGGGCAAAGTACTTGGTGAACCAATTGGAATTGGACTGCAGGGAAGCGCAAGATCAAGGATATGAGTTCCACTTCAGCTAGCTTCTAATCCTGATCACTTTCATTGCATGGGAGATGCCAAAAGGTGCGACCTTCCTGGACATCGAGCACTTTGAACCTTTGGCTGCGAAGTTTAGTACACTGTGGTATTCCAGTGACATGAACAAGCAATGGCAGTCAAATTTCGTATTCCACACATATTACAACCAACTGAAGAAAACCATCCAGTCTGAGCCTCGCATCACACCAAATAATCTCCATGGGTTTTGACCTTTAATGAAATTCAACGTGGACCACCATTTCATTTATATTACAATGCTCGCTGATGAACACAAGTAGCAACTTCAGTCTTACTACAAGCTGACACAGGAGGACTTAGAAGAGATTACTAAAGACTAGTCGGTGAACCTCCTCATTCTAGTAGATCCTATGGAGATGTCCGACATTGACAGTCCAGAAGTAGCGCATAATACACCTAGACATAGCAAGACAAAGAAAAATGAAGAAGCCCAAGACGTAAGTAGTACTTCAACAAAGACTGCTTCCATATCACCCGTGCAAGGAGGAGATGGAGGAGAGAT
>JASDQU010104966.1:34530-44775 GCA_032191745.1 Picea mariana
GATATTGTTTCGAGACTGGAAGGGAAGTCTATAGTGACTTCCAAGTGGATCTATAAGATCAAGCATGCAACTGATGGAAGTATCAAGAAATACAAAGCGAGATTTGTAGCCAGAGGATTCTCACAAGTAGAGGGAGTTGACTATGATGAGACATTTGCTCCAGTAACTTGGTACACGTCCATCTATACTATCATTGCACTAGCTGCATCCATGGGTTGGAAACTACATTAGATGGATGTAAAGACAACGTTCCTCAATGGTGACATTGAGGAAGAAGTTTATATCGAGCAGCCAGAAGGATTCGTGATACACAACGAGAATTCTCATGTGTGTCGGTTGAAGAAATCCTTGTATGGACTAAAGCAAGCACCTCGTGCTTGGTATGAGAAAATGGATGGATTCTTGATGAGTTTGGGCTTCGGCAAGAGTGTTGTTGATCCAAACCTATATTACCATATTGTTGGTAACAAGTGCTTAATCTTGGTCCTATATGTGGATGACCTATTCCTCACCATTCAGAAAGACTTATTGTTGAATGCAAGCAAGCATTGACTGCTAAATTCAAGATGAAGGATCAGGGTATGATGCACTACTTCTTGGGACTATAAGTATGGTAGAGGACTGATGAGATTTTCCTGAGTCGAGGAAAATATACAGTGGAAATATTGAAGAAGTTCGGTATGACAGAGTGCAAATCCATGCCTACATCGATGGTGATGGATTTGAAGAAAATGAATGATGCTTCTACTGATTCAAGTGAGATTGATCCACACTTGTATGGACAACTCATTGGATCACTGATGTATTTGGTTAACACYAGACCTGATATATGCTATGCAGTAAATGTACTTARTCAGTTCATGAGTCAGTCGAGACAGACTCACTGGATAACAACGAAGAATATATTGAGATATCTACAAGGCACAGTTGGTTATAGCCTGAGATATGCCTCTAGTGTAGACTTGAGTTTGTAGGGATATGCCGATGTAGATTGGTCAGGGAGCGCAGTGGACCAGAAGATCACATATGGTTGTTGTTTTACCTTGGGGTCTTCCATGGTTTCCTGGTGCAGCAAGAAACAAAGCTTTGTGGCCTTGAGTACCACAGAAGCAGAGTATATAGCCTTGAGTGTGGCAGTCCGCGAAGCAGTGTGGCTTCGCAAGCTCCTGACCGATTTATTTGATCATGAGATGGATCCCACCATTATTCATCGTGATAACCAGAGCAGTATAAAGCTCTCTTAGAACCCTGTGTTTCACAATAGATCGAAACACATTGAGATAAAATATCATTACATCAGATACATGGTGCAGAGGAAATCAGTACACGTGCAGTACCTTCCTACACATGAGCAGATTGCAGATATCTTCACCAAAGTGCTTGCCAAGATGAAGTTCAAGTACTTCCGTGAGAGACTTGGCCTCGTGCAGAATGCCTCCTTAGCTGAGAGAGAGTGTTGATGATTATAGCTACGAGAGAATTCTCCAAGACACAGATTGAGTGAGTCGGCATGTGAGAGAGCCCATGAGTTGGGTGTGCCCATGAGATGGGTGTGTCGTTCCTCTTTGAGACAGAGATGGAACGCTGTGTGCCCATGTGTAGGGAAGATGCCCATGAGTTGGGTGTGTCGTTCTCTCTGAGACAGAGATGGAACATTGTGTGCTTCTTAAAAGGGAAGATGCCCATGAGATGGGTGTGTCGTTTGAGATGAAACGATGTGTACCCCGGGTGAAGGAGCCCATGTGATGGGTTTACTGTTCCCCTCTGTGTAGAGAGTGTGTATAGAGTTGAGACGATGTGATACTCCAGATGATTCTCCCGTGAGACTCAGTGAGATAGAGATCTGTTGAGTAGGACGTCCTTGTGGCTGAGCACAGGTGGACGTGATCCTAGTGGTTGAGCACTCAGTGAGATAGAAATCTGTTGACTTGGGCGTCCCTGTGGTTGAGCACAGGTGGATGTGCCCCTAGTGGATGAGCACTAGTGGGTGTGTGAGATCCCTTGCTATATTGTCTAAGAGTTAGATTTACGTGTAACCCTAATTGTGATGTAAAGGGTACAGGTCGACCCCACCATAAAGTGAAAGATAATTAATGTAAAAGATAATTAATATGGCAATTATTAATTATATTATGACCCTTTGTGCCAATAGACACCACTTTTGATGTGTCTAGTCTAATATAAATAAAGGTGATTTTCCCATTGAGGAAACACAACACACATGTGATTTTGGAAATTTCAGCAAGTACAAGTTCTAGGGATGAAGTGCCCACCTCTCTTGGGCGCTAGCCTTCTTGGTTTTTGAGAGCACCCTTTTGTGTGCTAGGTCTATGGTGTGGGAGGTCTTTCTCTTGAGAATATAGCAAATGATTGGGGTTTTCTTCCCTTGTTGAGAAGGGTTTCCCATGATATTTCTTGTGTTCTTGTGCATAGTATTTCTTCTTGTGATCTTGGTTATTGCAACAATTGTTAATGGTGTAACTGCATTTGTCTATGGTTCAAGTAAATGCTAAAATTGAAATAAACCTCATGATTGAGCCTAGCCTATTGAAAATTCAACATTACAAGAGACCAATTTCCTAGATTGACACTAGCTCTTACTACTAGCCCTTTGACACTAGTTGGAAGAGGTCCCATGACCAACTTCCAAGCTCACATGATAGCACATACACCAAATGACTATGATGACATCCCCATCACACATGGCATACCCATAGAACAACATAGCCAAGGGAAACTCCTTGAACTTCTTCATTGTTTGTTGTCTCATTGGAGTTTGTTGTCTCATTGGATTGGTGTTTTCCAAATTATTTTTTTTCCTTTATTTTCTCTATTAAAAAAATATTCATTGAGATGTGTTTTGGCTTCTCCTTCTTGCCATTACTTATTGTATCTATTAAATTGTATCTATTAAAAAAATATTCATTGAGATGTGTTTTGGCTTCTCCTTGTTGTCATTACTTATTGTATTCTTTGGAAAGCCATGAACCAACTTTAAACTACTTATTGTATTCTTTGCAAAGCCATGAACCAACTTTAAACTTCAGTACACCTTGTTGTCTTTACTTATTATATTCTTTGCATTGGTTGAATATTTGTATGCTTACGCTATTCTGTTTAGAGAAATTCTGCATTTGCCATGGTTACCAGCATATGCTTTTACAACGATATATCCCTTATTAACTTCTATTTCTTAATTGGTTAAGTATTTGTATGCTTACGCTATTCTGTTTGGAGAAATTCTGCATTTGCTATGGCTACCAGTAGCATATGCTTTTAGAACAATATATATCCCTTGTAGTTGGAAAGACATAATCCAAGGGCTTTATCATCCGCGTAACAATCCATAACTTGCACCTAAATCCCACTGCTTCTTCCTCTCTGCAGGAATTGAACTTTAATTGCTCGACTTTGTGAGGACAGTACTGATCCACTATCCATCCATCGACATCTCATTATTATTTTATTATTCTCAGGTACCTTTGCTTTGTCTCTTCCTTCTTTTACTGAAAAGAAGACTCATATTCAAATCAAAATATAAGAAAAACGCGTCTGGCATGTGGGGTACCTTGTACCAACCCTGAAACCAGATGGTTAAATTGGTCGGAGCCCCTTCTGGAATGTTAAAGAGAAGTGCTCAACTGCACGTCAGCCCTATTTCGCACAACTGAAAGCAACTAAAAGGAAGAGGAAGTCAAGGTGTCGACCAGCACGGTCTCCTCTGTGCCTACAGCTGGAGAGTCCTTACACACACGCCAGGTTTTCAATACGCACCAACCTAGACGCGTTCTTCCTGATATTCTTCCCATGTCTAATCATATATTACAAGTTGCGAGTCTGAGACAGAGCAGATTATGCTTTGATTAATCGATAAGTTTACTAAACTCCTCTATGTCGGCAATTTTTCAAAATCCCGAGATCTTCACATCGACATCGACGTCCACCGACTTAACGTTGAGATGAAAGAAGGTTAGTGTGATCTGTAACGGCTAATTCTATGCAGATGAGAGAAGGTTAGTGTGATCTGTAACGGCTAATTCTATTCAGGAGGGATTATTGGGCGGTTGTTATAACGGCTATTTATGTGCTAATGAAACTTGGTATAATAAAAAATTCTTCTTCCTCAGTATACATACTCCATCTCTCTAGATTAAACCTAATCTATCACCTCATAAATTTAACTCAATAAATTGATAAATTCAATTCAACTCAATTTGTGTACATTATTTTTTTGTTAGGTAAAGTTTCTATTATTTTAAATTTTTTGACAAATTGGAACATCTTAATTCAAACCCTTGTAAATCAAAGTTTCCAGAATGAAATACCCATTGGTCAAATAAAATTATGATTTTGGACAAACTTAATGGTCAATTTGTCAACTTGTTAAATTACTTACTCCGTTATGAATCATTGGGTTGGACTGCAAGCGGGAGCTTCGATGCACATTGAGATATGCGTTTAGAAAAAGTGGTGCGTGTACGAATAAGTATTGTTCGCCATAATCCTTACTTAATTTGCAAATAAATGCTGCCTCATCCTGAGGCTGTGACCGACGGTACTGTGAACTGGGAATTTGGGAAGGCGCTGAACAAGCACAGACGGGCAGCTGTATCTATGAGGTTTCGAGGGCACTTGAAGATGCATTCATGGCGGAGTTAAGAGAACGGCTCCCTATCTTCCGGCCGTCTGGTTTATTTGAATGTTGAGGTATTGTACTATTTGGTGGAAATTTAATGGGGCTGACAAGGGAGTAAATGGGAAGGGGCCTACTACACCAGCAAGGGTTATTGGGTTTTTAATCGTCGTAAATGCTTGCAAGTAACTATTTATATTTGGCTTCTTCCGTTTGCATCTCGAATTCGTTGTTACATGTGTTTTTTGCTCTCGAATTCGTTGTTCCATGTGTTTTTTGTGCTGTGAGGTGGTTTTGGAGTCATGCTTTTAGTGTGGGCAGGGGAACATTTTCCAGTGTGTAGTATTCGCTAATGGATGGTCTGGACTATTATGCTGAACTGAGCGGACATTAGAGGAGTCACCTACATTACCTACCTTGTAGTGTTTCTGAGAAGGGGGCCGCGTCGTATTGTCTGTCTGATCAAACGTATTGGTTTTGATTTTGTTGCATAGGTTTTATTTTGATTTTCTAGTGGGGTTCTGTCGATCATGGGTTTTTGGAATCTAATTAGGTTTTTAAATTGGTTTCTTATGCAGGTGTTGAAACAGAATTCTACAATGGTTTCCCTGGAGGTCTCTAAAATGTCAATAATGCTAATGTTTCTAGCAGTGCTCTGTGAACTGCTGGTTCTGGGATACGCCAGCGATGGGCGCAAGACGTTCATAGTTCGAGTCGACGGGGATTCAAAACCGACAGCCTTTACCACGCACGAGCACTGGTACAGATCGAGTCTTGCTGCTGTCAAGGGGCTGAAGGTGCAGTTGTCTGTTGATGGAGAAGACGATGGATTGCTTCATGTTTATCAGACGGTGTTGCATGGCTTCTCGGCAAGGCTAACAGAAGAGGAAGCTTCGGAGATGGAAAAAACATCGGGCGTTCTTGCCGTTTTTCCTGATCGGGTTCGCCAGCTGCAAACGACGCGGTCTCCGCAGTTCGTCGGGCTTGACAGGCCCAACGGAGGCGGTCTGTGGGCGGAGTCCAACTACGGCTCGGATCTCGTGATCGGTGTCCTGGACACCGGCATCTGGCCAGAAAGGCGGAGCTTCAGCGATCAAGACATGGGCCCCGTTCCTAAGCACTGGAAAGGCGAGTGCCAGAGCGGGATCACTTTCCCCAAGTCGTTTTGCAATCGGAAGCTGGTGGGAGCGCGGTTTTTTTACAGAGGCTACGAAGCAACGAGCGGTGTCATGAACGAAACCGTGGAGTCTAGGTCGGCGCGTGATTCAGACGGCCACGGCACGCACACTGCTTCCACGGCCGCTGGCAGATATGTTTACAATGCGAGCATGCTGGGCTACGCTGGTGGAATCGCCAAAGGAATGGCGCCCAAGGCCCGTATCGCGGTTTACAAGGTCTGCTGGGCGTCGGGTTGCTTTGATTCCGACATACTCTCAGCGCTCGACAAGGCAGTAGACGACGGAGTTGATGTTATTTCGTTGTCTGTGGGGGGAAGCGTTGTTCCTTATTATTTGGACAGCATTGCGATTGGCACCTTTGGTGCTGTGCAGAGGGGTGTGTTCGTGTCTGCGTCGGCGGGAAACAACGGCCCGGGGGATGGGACGGTCACTAACGTGGCTCCCTGGATAACCACGGTGGGTGCCGGCACTATGGATCGTGACTTCCCTGCCGACATTGTGCTGGGCGACGGGAATGTTATGCGGGGCGTGTCGATGTATAGCGGAAAGGGATTGACCCCGGGACGACTTTTTCCTCTAGTGTATGCAGGTGATGCGGGTCGAGACGAGAGCATGGATGCTTACTCCTCGTCTCTATGCATGGAGGGCACGTTGGATCCCAATGTCGTCAAGGGCAAGGTTGTGTTGTGTGAGCGTGGGAATAACCCCAGGGTGGCGAAGGGGTCCGTGGTCAAGCAAGCCGGAGGTGTTGGAATGATACTTTATAACACAGCCTCTGATGGCGAAGGGCTCATTGCCGATCCCCATCTGCTGCCTGCAGCTGCAGTGGGCAGCGTTGCCGGGGATTTGATCCGTCGTTACATTTTATCAAAAGAAAACCCAACCGCTGCAATAACATTCTATGGCACCAAATTGGGGGTCCAGCCTGCTCCCGTCGTGGCTTCATTTTCCGCTAGAGGGCCTAATCCGGAGACCTTCGAGATTCTGAAACCCGACATCATAGCCCCCGGTGTGAACATTCTGGCTGCTTGGACGGACGCTGTCGGTCCTTCGGGGCTCTTGTTCGACCGAAGGCGAACGGAGTTCAATATAATCTCTGGAACCTCGATGGCCTGCCCTCATGTTAGCGGGGTTGCTGCGTTGCTCAAAGGAGCTCATCCGGACTGGAGCCCTGCAGCCATAAAATCGGCGCTTATGACGACTGCTTACGTTCATGATAATAGGCTCCAGCCGATGGTCGATGAAGCCACGGGAAACGCTTCCACAGCCTTAGATTTCGGTTCTGGTCACGTGGATCCGCAGAAGGCCATGGATCCGGGGCTGGTTTACGATTTGGGCGTAGATGACTATGTCGAACTTCTCTGCAGCCTCAATTACACTGAGAAAGCCATCAGGGCTATCACTCGTAGAACTGTAGGCTGCCCTACCCGAGGAAAACAACCCGGGAATCTCAATTATCCTTCATTTGCCACTGTTTTCGATCAAACCCGGGCTGCTTCTAACCTGTCGACATTCTTCACCAGAACTGTCACTAATGTCGGTCCTCAAATGTCGATTTACAGGGCCACGGTGATTGCTCCAAGAGGGGTCTCGGTGAAAGTGAAACCAAGGAAGCTGAAGTTTACAAAGAAAAACGAGAAGCTGAGCTACATGCTGAGCGTCAGTGCCAAGCCTCTGGAACTTCTCCCGGGAAATTCAGAAACAGTATTTGGGCAACTGCTTTGGAGCGATGGGAAGCATGTTGTGCAGAGCCCTATTGTTGTAACCAGGCAGAAGCCTTATTAACAATGGCTGCTTTAAGTTCTGGAACTTTTGGTATTTGCACAATACAGTAAGGATTGAACTTTTGGTTCTAATATGTACAAAGTCCAGTTGAACTGAAGGGGCCTAATGCATGAGCTACCTTCATGATGCTTATATATATTATCTATTTAAATTTTTAAGTTGGAAGTCACCCACTTCCTTATTTTGGGTTTGCAGGTTCAAAAAATTCGTAATAGTATAATGCTGCAGAAGAGCAGGATTTTCTCCCATTTCATGTTGCGTGCGTTCCATCTGTTTTTCGTTTATGCATTCATTCGCAAATTGTATTCAATCTTCTCTGGAAGCTAAAAAAGATAGAATGATATGTGAACATTAAACAAGGTAGGCAGCCATAGCAGAAAGCTATGCCATTAATAGACTATGACTAAAATGGCAAGAAAGTCACATCCAAAATGGAACCCAATGTCAAACAGGTTAGGTTGGGCATCAATTTGTTATGTTGCAATGCCTTACTGCTCGCCTGCAAGGACTGATGTGTACAGTTTGGAGGACAAATTTAATAAGAAACTCCAAACCCAATTAAACTTTAGCCTTTGAACCGTATATTCTTCTGCAACGCTTTCAGTCAGATTTAACTTTTTCAAAGCTTAAACTTCCTTTCTTCCTGGGAAGAAGCCAAAGCAACCTCCTATACTACTCGCGAGAAGACAGGACTTGTCAGAGAAATGCCTTTATTTTGGTCATTTGCCACGAGGTCACATGATCTAGTTCTAGGATATTATGCTCGACTTGCTGTAACGCTCGATAAGTGGATATAGTAAAGTGATTTTTTCTCCTTCCCAAACACTGACTGATTGGGATAGCTGCTCCCATGTGTAATGTGGTTGGGTGTTGCAATCTTTCAATTGTAATTTCGATGTCCTTCAATAATGATGTGGTACCTGATTGACCTCTCTCTTTATATTCGTGGGTGGGCCTGCGTGGTTGCTATCTTATTCATATGGAAAGAAGTGATGGTCATTTGGAAGGGTGAGAGAGAGTCTTAGTGTTTTGTGTGGATAATAAAATTGAGAGACTGATGTTCATTTGGAAGGGTGAGAGATAAAGTCTTGGTATTTGTGGGGATAGCAAAATTGAGGGGGGTGGGTAGGTGAATAATAAAATGATAATGAAAGAAATAATAGAGTAAGAAGAAGACATTATTTTAACTCTATTCTAAGTAAATTATTCCAAACACTAGTTGTCAACATACTTACATAATTGTCCCTGTTGTAATGTTGCTTATGGTTCTAATAAAATTTAGATTGATGTGATAAAGTAAAATATGTTTATTTTTATTTTTATTTTGGAAAGTGAACATTTTGAAAGGATAATAAATCTGAGAAAAATAGTTATGGGAATAATAAAAGTTAAATAATGTGTACTTGAATAACAAGTGAAATAATTGATATTTTGAAATCTGATGAGCTAGTTAATTGTAGTTAATTGTTTTTATTATATGGGGTGGGCTTAATACTTGTATACTTTTATTGGTTATTCACTTTGCACTTGGTTATTTAGCCTTTATTGTGGGCACTATAATGATACATCATAGTGTGTTTTTTCAAATCCTTTTGTACTCTTGTACTATTCAACATTTATTGTGGGCATGATAATTGGTAGGTGTGTTTTTCTCGATCCTTTCATACTAGATAATTGGTACATGGATTGAGTTGTCTCATGACATTTTGAACCTAGTTCACGTACTGCGTTAATGGGAAAACAACCCAACCCTTGGAACGTACTATTGCCCCAGGTGGCGAAGAGTCGACATTGAGGTACCAAACCTTCTCGTCGATGTGAACTCTTGGGAAAGATCAACCTATTATCCCTAAAGGAACTTTTATCCATTGAGTGACTGGCCCTTCCACTTAGCATCGTGAGATCATTAAGGTTGACTTTCGTCCCTACTCGATGGATGGGTCTCGCAGTCAATCTCCTTTTTTCCTTTGCACTCGAGGGTCAATTTTCATCCGGCCCGCAGGAGACCTACATGCCCATAGAAATTGTCTACTTGAGAGCGTCCCTTGACCCATAGGTCTTGACACAAGGTTAGAATTCTAGCTCTTATAGAGTGGTATCTCACTAGTATATTTCAATTTTTATCATGAGATATTTTTTTAATCTTTATTTATATTTAAACTTAAGTGGATACGACTAGCAATATTTCATTATGAGAGTTATAGATGGTAGGTAAGGTATGCATTGAATTAGTAATAAGATTAGAAATATTTCATTATTAGAGTTATAGATGGTAAGTAAGGTATGCATTGAATTGATAATAAGATTAGGAATATTTCATTATCAGAGTTATAAATGGTAGGTAAGGCATGTATTGAATTAATAAAAACGACTTGATGATTTCATAAATTTTGATTACTAAGTGTGTCTTTTATGTTTGTCTATTTAATGATTTCTTGGCATTCACATGTAGACTTAAGTTGTTGTGTACAAGTTGTTAGTTGGTCACTGTTGAACTTGACATAGTTGTAAGGGTTTTTAGTATGGAATTGAGACAAAAGTTTTAAAATGATTATGTTGATGACTTGATAAATTTTAATGATTTATTGGCATTCACATGTAGACTTAAGTTGTTGTGTACAAGTTGATGTTAGTTGGTCAATGTGAAAC
>JASDQU010104966.1:44825-58245 GCA_032191745.1 Picea mariana
TAGATGTTAGTTGGTCACTGTTGAACTTGACATAGTTGTAAGGGTTTTTAGTATGGAATTGAGACAAAAGTTTTAAAATGATTATGTTGATGACTTGATAAATTTTAATGATTTATTGGCATTCACATGTAGACTTAAGTTGTTGTGTACAAGTTGATGTTAGTTGGTCAATGTGGAACTTGACATAGTTGTAAGGGTTTTTAGTATGGAATTGACATTGGGACAAAAGTGTTAAAATGACTATGTTGATAACTCGATAAATTTTGATTATAAGTGTGTCTTTTATGTTAGCCTATTTAATGATTTCTTGGCATTCACATGTAGACTTAAGTTGTTGTGTACAAGCTGGTGCTAGTTGGTCAGTGTGGAACTTGACATAGTTGCAAGGGTTTTTAGCATGGAATTGGCATTGGGACAAAAGTGTTAAGCACCATTGAATCATGGTCCTTACACTATTTTGATCCTAGTAGGGACATCTAGTTTGTATTGAGACATGAATTAGCAATGTTTCATTATTAAAGTTATAAATGGTTGGATAAGGTTGAGTGTTGGATTTGTTTAGCATAATTTTGATTGTTTGTCTTGTTCTTTGAATCAAAGGTAGGTAAGGTGTGTATTGAATTAATAAAAGATGATCACGTTGATGACTTGATAAATTTTGATTATTTAATAAGTGTGTCTTTTATGTTCGCCTATTCAATGATTTGTTGTTCACATGCAGACATAAGTTATTGTTGTGTATAAGTTGTTGCTAGTTGGTCTAAGTGTGGGCCTTGACATAGTTGTAGGGGTTTTTAGCACAAATTTGGTCTAGTGTGGACTTGGTATTGGGACAAAAGTGTTAAGCACCATTGAATTGTGGTCCTTATACTATTTTTATCCTAGTACTAGTGTAGGGACATCAAATTTGTACTGAGACATGAATTAGACCTCCCCTTAATAATAATGGTCCCCATTCATTATTCACCTCTGGAAGAATTACTTTGTATGATAAGCTAGAGAACCTTTGACATATTTGATATATAGTGGAGTGATTACTTAAGGAATCACCCTACCCAATGATCTTTTCGATTGGAATGGCCTTATTCCTAGTACATTTGGTCTTGTCAATTATCTGGTCAACTTGCATTGGCACATTGAACTTAGGATATGCCGTATGGGGGTTCAAGTTGCTTAGTTAACTTCAAGAAGAGCTGGAATGTAATCCCATAATAGCTCCATCTTGATATCACTACAGTGTGCAAGTTGATCCTAGTTGGCTAGGCACAAAACCTGGTATAGTTGTAAGGATTTAACACAAGGTTGGTATGACATAGAACTAGCATTGGGATGAAAGTGTATGATGCTAGTGAATTGTGCCCCTTGTACAATTTTGATCATGATGTCATAGGGATCTCAAAATTGTGTTGAGGCATGGATTATAAATCTCCTTGATAATAATGCTCCCCATTGCATTTGGAGGACCTTTAGAGGAATTAGTCCCATTAAATTGTTTGAGAAAATTTCGGATGCATTTGATCTAAATTGAAATAGTTTTGTTGTTCGGAGAATCTATTTTCCATAATGAGCTGTAAATGAGAGGCTTATAGCCTATTTGTCTCACCAGCACGAAAAACCTCTACAAAACATCTATAACCTTAGCTCGCTTTAGCTGACGAAAAACTCAACCAACCAAATCGATAATCGAGTCGATCCAATAACAATCTCGTCAACAATCCACAAGTTGAGTCAGGACAATGGTAGATCGGTCAGATTCTTTGATGGTCGGGTCGGCCAAGTGAAAGACCAGTCGACCTCTGTTGGTTGAGTCAACTAGATGATTAACCGGTCAACTTATCTTTCGGTCGGGTCGACCAAAATATGAACCAATCGACTTTTCTGTCGGTCAGAGTGGCTAAGAAAGGGGAAATCAACTTGGACGAAGGGAATCGACCAACGGTGAAGTCGAAACACTCAGGGATGAGTAGGGTCGACCATCGACGAAAATAATAACTCAGAGGGTGAGTTTGACGTCCAACCATGGAGGGGAAACCTTTGAAAGTCAAATTTAGCAACCAACAATGGAGGGAAAAGTTTGAAGGGCGAATTTGATAACAAACGACGTGGAAAAATGTTTGGGGGAGGATTTTGGTAACCCACGACACATAAAAATGTTGAGAAGTCGAGTTTAATATTCAATGGTAGAGAAAAATGTATGGAGCAAACAATAAATGTCCTGACAACTCCATATTGTGGGGTATGGTCCAAATATGGCTTGTAGGAAAAGTAAAATGCCCCAACATTTTCAAGAATGTGCAGAATGACCTACAGACCAAGTACAAACACTGACTAACAAGAAAATAGACTTAGAGAGTGAGAGAAAATTCCCAACGACTCTTAACGAATTTAGCAACCCCCAAGTAAATAGAAATGGTTCGAGAACGAGAGTCGTCAATTTCCAACTTCAGAATGGATGTACGAACATGGTTAAAGAGCGATTAGTCTGGCTTATGGGCTCATGGGAATCATATCCATATAAAAAAGCTCAAATAATAATTGTCACATGTTTCTCTTTGTAAAACAAAAAACATAGACAACCATTAAATTACAATACACTCCATCAACCATTCATCAAATTACATTGTAGACATTTCTACTTATAGACAACGACATTCAAATATGACAAACACACATAGAACTCATAATTTACCCTGGAAACCCAAATAGGAAACCAACATTCTTTTGACTTTGGCTAGGCTCTTTATTATTCAACAATGGGCAAGTTACAATCTCTCTAGTTCATCTCTATACTCCTCAGTGACATATGGGCATCCTTTTTACATTATTCATATCCAAATAACCCTCTTCTCATTGTGGGGAAACATGATATACAAGACTGAGTCGTCTAGGAGGATAGTTGGAAGGTCACGCCTCCCCAATGCTTCAACTTCTCTCCAATCTATTTCTCTTTCTTTTCTTTGTTTGTTTGTCTTTTCCCCCACATGGAAAAGGTCTCATGAATGTCTCATTATTTCTTTATGTACAACCATACACTTCCCGACTTCACATATCAATTCAACTTTAGACTACATTACATACAATGGTAGACATCAATCGTGATGGCATGGGGCCCTTCACACCAACAAGTTGATCTTATTCTTCATCCATAGCCTTAAACTTTGCATGTGTTGATCATCTTAGAGCCCGTGCCAATAACCAATTGTTCTTTTCAAATCCGATTTGGATCACACCTCCCCATTGGGAGGCTTTTGGTCCCCAAAATCTGCCAATGATATATGAGGGAACTTGTTTGCAATTTGGTTCCTCTCATACCACTTCGCTTTCCTTGCAATCTATCCTTTAAGACCAATCTGCCACATTTCTTGTTGTCCTTTGCGATTTGTCCACTCCTTGTGTTGTATAACCGTGTCTTCCTTTAACTCCTCAAGTTCATGAGGTGCAAGGTATTAAACAATAGGAAAAACCGGATGTTCTTCCTCCTCATCCATCATGGAGGGTTCAAACAACTTCGAATATTCCACGTTCACCATTGAGTTGATTTGCATATAAGGTGGAAGTTTGAGCCTGAAGGCGTTTTCATTCACTTGTTCAATGATCTCAAACGGTCCATATCTAAGGGGCTTGAGTTTCTTTGTTGCTCCTTCCAGTGCTTCTTTACAGAGGTAGAGCCACACCTTGTCTCCAATACACAATTTGTGATCCTCCTTTTGTTGATCATGCCTTGCTTTGTACAACTATTGGCTCTTCTTGAGATGTTCCTAAACCCTTAGATGTATCTACATGATTTTGACCACGAATGTGCTTGCCTTTTGTTCTTCTCCTTGAATTCTTGCTTCTTACTTTTGCTGTCCATACATGATATCAAATGGAGGAGGTAAATAACCAAAACAAGTCTAGAAAGGAGACCTATTGGTCGTAGAATGAAGTGTTCTATTGTAGAAGTGTTGAATGTAGACTAATTGCTCGTCCCAAGTCTTTGGGTGTTTGTGGTTGCAGCCTCTCAACAATTTCAACAACATCCTATTAACAACCTTGGTTTGTCCATCAGTTTGAGGATGAAAAGTGGTGGAATACTTCAACTTGGTATCCATTCTCTCCCAAAGTTTTGTCCAAAATATGCCCAAGAACTTGTTGTCTCAGTCGAATATGATGGAGGTTGGAAATCTGAAATGTACCCAGACATGACTAAAGAATAGTCCAACTGCCTCCCATCCAGATCTTGTCTTCTTACAGGCAATGAGCACACACATTTTGCTGAAGCAGTCTACCACAACGAACAAGAAGTCATGGCCTCTACGAGTCACATGAAAACCTCCAACAAAATTCATGGAGATTCTCTCCCAAGGTATGCTTGGCACTGGAAATGGCATGTATAAACCAATTTTCTAGTTGGTTGGCTTGCTAGTGTTGCAAAGAACACAACCTCTCACAAACTTTGTCACCTACTCTTGCATCTTCGACCAATACACATACTGCTGCAAATTCCCCATCGTCTTTGTCATGTCAAAATTCCTAACAACCCTGGAAGTGTGTGCTTCTCTCATCAACTGAACTCTTTTGTCTCAGGGTATGTATAGTTTGTCCAACTTGTGCAATAGTCCATCTTAGAGGTGGTATTCATTTCCTTCCATGACAACGAGTGACCTCTCCTTCAACTACTTGTAGTGTCCTCTAAAATCTTTATCTCCCTCATAATCTTCACTCAAAATTTCATGAATGAAAGGCTCAAGCTGCATTATCATTCCAATTATTGTAATGTTCTTCAGTGGTGGTTGAGAGAGCATCCTTGCTAGTCTATTCATGGCTCATATCTTGTGCTTAATTAGTAAATGAAATTGTTGTAAGAAACATAACCACTTGTAATGCCTCACATGTTGCATCTTACTCTAACTTTGTAGATACTTAAGGGGATGATGATTTGTGTGTATGATAGTCTATTTTCCCAAGAGGTAATGCTTCCACTTATTCATTGCCCGTATAATCACAAAGAGCTCTTTATCGCATGTGGGATAGTCAAGAATTGCTTCATGAAAAAACTCTGAATGGTAGCACACAAGCCTTCCTCCTTGCATGAGTACTGCTCCTAATGCATATCCACTAACATCAATCTCTAGCTCAAACTTTTGTTGTCCATAAATGATATCAAATGGAGAAGGAGGTAAATAACCAAAACAAGTTTAGAAAGAAGACCTATTGGTCGTAGAATGAAGTGCTCTATTGTAGAAGCGTTGAATGTAGACTAACTACTCGTCCTAAGTCTTTGGGTGTTTGTGGTTGTAGCCTCTCAACAATTGTACCAACATCCTATGAACAACCTCGACTTGTCCATCAGTATGAGGATGGAAAGTGGTGGAATACTTCAACTTGGTATCCATTCTCTCCAAAATTGTTGTTCAAAATATGCCCAAGAACCTGCTGTCTCAGTCAAATATGATGGAGGTTGGCAATCCGAAATGTACCCAGACATGGCTAAAGAATAGTACAACTGCCTCTCATCCAGAGATTGTATTTTTACATGGAATGAACAAACAAATTTTGCTGAAGCAGTCTACTACAACGAACAAGAAGTCATGGCCTCTATGAGTCATAGGAAAACCTCCAACAAAATCCATGGATATGCTCTTTTAAGGTATGCTTGGCACTGGAAATGGCATGTACAAACCAAGTTTCTAGTTGGTTGGCTTGCTAGTGTTGCAAAGAACACAATCTCTCACAAATTTTTCCCTCTGCTCCTACATCTTCAACCAATACACATACCACTGCAAATTCGCCACCATCTTTGTCATGTCAAAATTCCCGACAACCCTGGAAGTGTGTGCTTCTCTCATCAACTGAATTGTTTTGTCTTGGGGTATGTATAGTTTGTCCAACTTGTACAATAGCCCATCTTAGAGGTGGTATTAATTTCCTTCCATGACAACGAGCGACCTCTCCTTCAACTGCTTGTAGAGTCCTCTAAAATCTTCATCTCCATCATAATCTTCACTTAGAAGCTCATGAGTGAAAGGCTCAAGCTACATTATCATTCCATTTGTTGCAATCTTCTTCAGTGGTGGTTGGGAGAACATGTTTTCTAGTCTATTCGTGGCTCCTTTCTTGTACCTTATTAGTAAATGAAATTGTTTCAAGAAACCTAACCACTTGTAATGCCTCACATGTTGCATCTTACTATGACTTTGTAGATACTGAAGGGGATGATGATTCGTGTGTATGATAGTCTATTTTCCCAAAAGGTAATTCTTCCACTTCTTTATTGCATGTACAATCGCAAAGATCTCTTTATCGCACATGGGTTAGTCAAGAAATAATTCATGAAACAAATCTGAATGGTAGCACACATGCCTTCCTCCTTGCATGAGTATTGCTCCTAATGCATATCCACCAACATCAATCTCTAGCTCAAAAGGTTGATGCAAATTTGGCATGGATAATATTGGAGCATCATTGATTTTCTTTTTCAAGTCTTCAAATGTTCTTCGCTATGTCTTACCTCAATGAAATCTCTTTCCTTTGGTGGTCACAATGTGCAATGGCATTGCTACTGTAGAGAAGTTTACAATGAACTTTCTTAGATACTGAGTTTCTCCCATGAAAATCCCGACCTTTGTCATGTTGGTGGGAATAGGCCATTAGGTAATAGCTTCAATCTTCTCTGGATCTACCCTTAGCTCTCCTCCTCCAATATTTTGTCCAAGATACATAAATGAAGTCTTTCCAAACTCACTTGGTGGTAACTTGATTTGAGGTCCAATATAGTGAATAATTTGGCTTGTCGCAGTTGATCCAACAAGTCGTCAATCCTTGGCAAAGGATATCTATTATTGATGGTGATCTTATTCAGGGCACAKTATTCAATGCACATTCTCCAGCTTCCATGTTTCTTTGGCACCATGATGATGGGAGAACTACATGGTGATGTATTGGGTCTGATGACTCCTTTCTCYAATAACTGTTCCAATTTGTTTTTCATCTACTTTGATGATGRACTACCTATACAACCCAATGTTAGGCAGTGGTGACTCTGGAAACAACTGAATCTTGTGTTCGACCTCTTTCTTGGGTGGCAGTCCTTGAGGCTCTTGAAACACTTCCTTGTAGGCTTTGTTATCACACAATCTGTACTTTTCCAAATCCTATATGAAAGTAGGCCAAGATTGGCGTAACACGGAGGCAGCCCTATCACTGTCACCCCAACAAGGTACCTCTTTTTATTTAGGAGGAGAAAAACTTATTCCAAGGGAGACGTCCCTAGACCTAGTGGGTTGATGAAGGGAAATAAATAGTAAGTAAACCACCCCTCTCTCTAGGTCACTCAAGTCAAGTTCAAGTCTTGAATGAATGAAACAAAAGGAATATAAAGTGCATTTTCCCCTTACCAATATAACAAAAAACGTTAGGGCAGTGCTAAATGATAATAAATGCTTCAACAAGACTTCAAGTTTATAGAAATGATTGTTGCTAATCAATGTATGAAGCAAATGATAAATACATAGCAGCAATAATTAATTGATGGAAGCTGTAATAATATCTAGAAAATACAATTGAAAATATCTAGAAAATATAACAATATATCTTAAAGTCTTAAATGATAATACTTTGTCTCATGCAAATTCTAGATATATGTCAATCAACAAATAACCTTTAACAAGTTGTCTAGATTGAATGTAACAACAACAAATCAAAAGTAATGACAACAAATAGTAAAGCTTAAGAAATGTACTTTAGATAGGCAATTAAATGCACACTTTAGTTCTTATTGATTGTACCTTGCCTCATACAAATTCTAGGTTGATTTTAATGGTCAAATGAGCTTGAACATGCTGCTAGATGATGGCTCTAGCAGTGATTATGACAACAACAAATAAGGTCAATTTGCTAAACTAAGTTAGTGTTAGTTGTCGTTAGTAAAAAGAGAAAGGTTTAAAGTTTGAGTGTTGGTTGATCTCTCAACAAGGAGGAGGTGAAGACTAGTGCCTTTATGGGTCTATGGAGTCAAGAGTTAGCAACGTTTACTTGGAGAAAACAACAACAATGTTTATACTAATCTAAGTAAGGATGGGCTTAGAGAGAGTAACAACTTAAGTCTCTCTAGAATCCAAAATTTGAGAAGGTGGGGTGACTAGGGTGTAGACTCTTCTATGCCCTAACACCTCCTTCTCCTTAGACTTATTAAGAATTATATTTTAATGAAACACAATTGATCAAGGCTTCTAAAGTGCTAGCACTTTAGGGCTTTAGGAGCCTGACAATGTAAATCACCTTTAACAAAGACTAGCAAATATAGAGAAAATAAGTAACACCTTAAGTTCTTCACTGCTAGGATTTATTAAGCATGTAATTTCATAATCTTTATCATGAGAAAGAAAACATACAATAACCATCTAAATGAAATGAAAAAATGCAGATTTTCTTACTTCACCAAGAATAATCATACCATAAAACCCTAGATTGCCAAATGTCTTCACCAAAAATGATCCAAGATGCATCCAAAATAGCCTCCAAGCAAATTTGCCTTCATAATTTCAACGAAAAACCCTAAGAGGGCATCGATTTAAGATCTTCACTCTCACTAGTGAGAGTCATGATGAAAAATGAATGTACTTTATCTTCATTTATACCAAAATTTGACCTTTAATTACTTTAGGTTAAAAAATCAAGGCTGACCCTGAACAATTATTACAAAAATTAAACTTACATAAAATTGCAAATAAAACCCTAAAAGGGCAATGTCATGCCCTTCCTAGGGTGACGTTGAGCCTTGAATATGGATGTCTGGCCTCAATTGGTGGAACGTTGGGCCTCCCAGGGCTTGGCCACACCATCAACTGCAAAACCTTGTGCAAAATGTCCTCCTTCATTGGAACACCACTGCARAAAACCCTAGCCCCTTCAGTATGACATCATGGGATAGGTGGATGGTCTATAAGATTCCCAAGGCCATAGTCYAGGTGAGTGAAGGTAGGGATCGTCCGTCTAAGGTMTGCTAGAGTGCCTCCAAGGAAACAACTTCCTTCTTCAATGTGCAAGATGGTCATCACTGTCTTGCCCCAAGCATGGGGTCTCTACATCCATCCATGGGCTTTAAGCCCTCATGAAGGTTTGAACTGATCATATCCTCATGAATACCTATCCATYGAGAAAATTCCTGCAAAGACAACAAGTACACCCTCCAGGGGTTCATGAGTCACAAGTATCATAGAAAATAAATCACATATAATAATTAAATCACCCGAACATGTGCATCAACCCCCCCTAACCCCAAACAAATGCTCAAATATGTTATGCAAWTTGACAAGTTTAGGTTTGGAGAGGGTCTCAGGGTGTCTTATTGGGCTAATCCCCCTCAAGTCTAGGGGGTTTCCTCGATGGAGTCTAATCCAAGTCATGCAAGTGTGTGAGGTGAAATGGGGTGAAACTTTGGGCATGGGGTGCATGTGATAACAGGGAAATGTAGGGTCTTACATGTGGACTCCTTTTTGGAGGGTGAGATGCACCTTGTCATGAATGCAATTGTTTCCTAGCCCTTGAGGGCCACTTTCCTGGCCTGGTGACCAAATGTGACAGTGCCATCCACAAAATATTTCATGGAAATGAGAAGGATATCTCGTGATGAGATCCCCTTTCTCTTGGCTATGCAACCAAGAGCCACTACCCTGGCTTAGTGGCCAAATAGGTGGTAATGTCATACTGCTACATGTTCAAGGTCATAATAGGTTGGCTCGTGATGAGACTTCCTATCCATCAACTAATAACTTGAGTTCTCATGTTATCTTATGGGTCCCCTTTTCTTACCAAGAATATTTTCACTACTTTCTTGGGGATCCTTGGGCAAAGCATCTTGGAGGTTTCAAAATTCGATTTTAACTCTTGCCAGTTACTTTTTCCCTCTAGGCCTTTAGCCTCTTCTTCCCACGAGGTAAGGTACAACCCTTCATAGTGTAGCCAATCCCAATTCCCAAAAGGTGGGGAGATGGAAGGAATAAAGATGGAAAGTGGTAAGTATGGAGGGAACAAACGACAAATCTTCAAAGATCCACCTAGTAGAAACCCATCCTAAAGGGAAATAAACTTACTAGGGCACCGTGTCACCCTCTCAGGTTTAAACAAGGAAACGAGAATAATTTCCAAACAAACGTCATGAAATTAAGAAATAATTAATGCAACATGTTCAAGTGGTTTAAATATCAGAGTGATACATTCCATGATACCCAGACTCATTACCTCATGGAGAAAGACTCATTGCCACTTCAAGACCAAGCCAATGTAATGAATATTGCTGCTGATGATATGTGGACTGCACTGAAGAAAATAAGGGCCCTCTGGGGCCATGCTTAAGTCGTCTGGCTCTCGACACTCCTTGTCTAGGACCCGTGCAGGGGATAACATCTGGCTCCAACTCGAGGACATGTGCTCATCGTAGAGCGCTTGAGAACCTCAAGGTCTCTAGAATGACCCGTGTCTGCTAAATCTCAACAAAATACATTAGTAATCCCTAGGGTGTTGATATCACCCATCATCCATATATTAGAAAATACACAAATAAAATCATCTCTAGTATAACATATGATTATGAGCATACATATATACAAGTGAGATAAATTAATATGCAAATGAAACTACAACTATACTAATATGAAATTCAATGGTACATACAATGGATGCAAATGCCTACCTACCTATACTTACCTGTTGGTTGAATGCTAGGTGTAATCAAACAACTAGTGAAACAATCATATCAATACCTCATAATACATGCCTCTGTGCTTCATCATAAACCAAAACAATGACAATTCAAGCACAAAAATAACATGAGTTAGAGCATGCATCATATCATAGAAAATTGTAAAGTCTAGCTCATGGAGGCGGGCAGGAGGGACAAAATTATGCCAAGTCACACTTCTAGAAAGGTGCTCAATCCATCTCATAAAAGGATTGTGAAAGGTCGAAGACTTAAGAGGTTGGCTCAAAGAGTCTAAAGGTTGACTACCTTGRACATCATCAATCCCTGGAGTCTGAGAAGGGACTAACAAGAATCTAGAGGACGATTGACAATTTCTCAAGGGAAAGCTAAAAGACTGAGATAATAAACTTCTTCTTAAGGTATTCAACCTACCCTTGAATTCTAAAAGAAGGATCTTCCATAGAGAAAACTTGGGACATGAGATATGTTTCCCAACTGTATCCTTAGTGACATAACGAGGCAAGGTAATCGAAAGGATCTAGAAAACCTTCTCACAAATATCCTGCTTTAGGAAAACGACGTCCTATCCCCTATAAAGGTCTGAGAACAACAATGGTTGATAATATTCTTCATAGAATAAATCCAAGTGCTCAAAGGAATGTTCATCAAAATCCTCAAGGTATGAACATAAATCATCATGAGGACATAACACTAGGTCATCCTTGGGTGCTTGGAAAATATCTGTAACTATGATGCAGGAGCATCGTACAAAGCCAAAGTACGCACCTAGCCAAAGGAACAACTGGATGCGCAGATGAAAAAAAGGAGCACATTTTTATGAAAACGTTTTGAATTTTGAAATCTGAAGCATTAATGTAATAGCTAGGAGAAAAGTACTTGCATTTATGTCTTGGATATATGAACAGATCTAGAGGAATTACTCTCATCTATCGAATGTAATAGGAATTTAAGTCTGTTTAATGAAAGTAGGTAGATTTGATTTAATAGACTAGACAGTTTAGAAGCGTAGGAGGGAAAAACAGATATAGACACTCTCACCTTTGTATCATTGTAACTTTTGGATGATCATTCAGATTTCATAAGCTGTAGAGATGTAACAGAGAGTTGTAGAGAAGAACCCATGTACAGTAGCACTTGAGTTAATATATGAAGCTTTGACTCAACTTTCATGGTGTTATGATGCTTACTGTTTACATTTGTTGAATAGTGTGATTGCAGTTAATTTGTTTCTCTGTATGCATTTGTTTCAATGCTGTGTTATGTGTATGATTTCATGTTGAGTGTATGAAGTCTGAAAGAGGAGGAGAATGAGTTTCAATTGTTTCTCTTCTTGATATTTCCTGCAAGGAGTGTAGTGAACATCCGCAAGGTGTGCATTGACGAGGGTCTGGGTTTTATCTCAGAAAGCTTAGGAGAGATACTGTTGTTCTCATACCAGCTGAAGTGCAGGTGAAGCACAAAGCCGTGCAAGGTGTGCGCAGGCCAATTGAAGCCTTGGATTTTATAAATCCAGAAGGAAGGTTGAAGGACCACTGTTGCAAAGAGTGCACAGGATTGGAGACTCAAATAACCAAAGGTTATTTGAAGGTCTGCCGCAAGGAGTGTGAGCAGGGATCCTTTTGGGAAGCTTGAGTTTGCAAGTGAAAGCTCATGAGGGATTTAACCTTTGAAGTGCTGAAAGGGAGACGGAGATTGAAATCATCTCATAGAAGTCAAGTTCAAGAGGGAGAACACTGATTCGTTTGGACAGGAGTCATTGAGGAGTGCATCTGGTGGTCAGAATTCTCCGTGGATAACTCACGAAGTCGCGAGGACTATAGGATCCAAAGGAGCTGTAAGGTGGTTAGGAGTTGGACGAATCTGCCCCCCTGACATCAAGAATCAATGTGGACTATTGATCGTGGTTTGTTTGAGCCGTCAGATCATTTTGGAGATTCGGGATTCACAATTTGGGAGTGCAGGCCAAAATCATTGGTCACGCAAATTCCCAGATCACGAAAGGGATTATCAGGTGTGGAATTTCGAAATTTCGGTAATTCGGGGTTCGGCATACCGAAAATTCTGATGACAAGGGACCATGACCATTTGCATTGAAAATCCCAAAGTCGCGAAACACGGCGTGCCTTTGGTGTGGGATTTTGGCATTTGGGTTTTTTGGAGTTTGGGAAGTAGAGGAGGCAGTGACTTTGGAATCGAGAGTTTCAACTCCCAGTTCGTGAAATCCCGAAGAGGGAAAGGAAAAATTCCTGAAAAGTCAAGGGACGATAGTCGTTGGACACCAATCGGGTTTCGGGGTTTCGGGACTCAAGAGGTAGAGTTGCATGGTCAACGCAACTCCCTAAATTGCGAAGAGAGAAATGCCGAAAGGTGGGTCCCAGGTCTCAGTTAGAGAATACGTGCGGTGAAATTCAAAGGAGGGGTCAAGCTTCGGGGAAAATCCCGAAAGGCCATCGATCTCGCATTCTATGGGACGTTGAGCCCATTTCGGCATTCCAGAATTCCGGAGTTTGGGGAATCATAAGGGAAGAGGAACCACTGTTGGCTGTTTGCTCAGAGACCCAAAAGCCAAAACTAGTGGGTAACAGGTGGCATGTGTTTGTCGCATTGAAGGAGTCAACCTTCGCTGACAATTGGCATTTCGGCATTTGCCAAGAGCTTTGGAAATACATCGGGACTCTCCAACTCCTGAAACCCGAAGTCCTTTGTGGCTTAAACAAA
>JASDQU010104967.1:3556-15580 GCA_032191745.1 Picea mariana
ACAAATCCCACTTCAGAAACTTTTCTCCTCTCTTGTCCGGTGTTTCCCTCACTCAAAACTCTAAAATGTTTTTTCAAGAGAAGACATCAATACTGACAGAAGACACCCTTTTCTGTCAAGACCTTGTGCTAGATATTACAAAACAAAAGATAGGAGAGCAAGAACTTAACAAGGAAAAAGAAAAGGGTGATTGTCGTTCACAAATTTGGACTTTATATTTGGATGGATCTAAATTGCAAGAAGGGTCAGGAGCAGGTTTCATCCTCATTAATCCTAAAGGTAAATTCCATTTCCTATCTTGTAGGCTAGAATTTGAATGTACAAACAACACTTTCAAATATGAATCTCTAGTACAAGGATTAAAGAAATCTATAGACTTGAATGCTAAAGAATTGAAGGTTTTCAGAGACTCTGAAATCATTGTTAGACAAGTAAGGAATACTATACATTGCAATTATCCTCACCTAAAGAACTATAAACAGGAGGTGCATAGGTTAGTATATCATTTTGAAGCCTTCAATATTAAAACAATCCCCAGAGAAAAGAATATTATTGCTGACTCCTTGGCCACAGTTGCTTCCAGGTTGTCGTCTCTAGAGGATTATGAAGCCTCTCGATACACTGTGGAGCTTCTCTGGAAACCATCGATGCCTAATAAAATTTCTGATTGGAAATTATTTGAAGGTGATGAACAGATCATAAACTTCTTGACTAATCAAGACAATTTCAATTTTTTGGCTATCGACGATGAATTATTCTAAGATCAATCGACAGAGACCAATCCTCAGACAGGACAACCTAATGATAAATCAAAGTCTCACACAATCCTGAAAGGGATAGCTAATGGGTGTGGTGTTGTCGACAAATCCAACCGCTTGATGAGCTCCTCTGAGATTAGGTTCTTCTGGATACCGTTATCAACGATGAAGTGCAACAGAGTACTCTTCACCCACATCTGTGAATGAAAGAGGAACTCACCTTCCTTTGGTTCATCAAGTTCATTGGGTTGGTTCTTGGTGGTAGCAATGGTAGCACTGGGTTCTGCATCAATGATACGTCTCCCTTTTTTTGGTTCTAATTCAGAGTTGGAACCCACATCTGATTTAGAGGCTTTCACCTTGGGCACCAATGACTTCTTTGAGCGGAATTCAGAGGTTTTATGCTAGGGGCTCTTATGTAACTCGCACCACTTCCTAGTGTCTTTCTTTGTCTTCCCATTGTCCTTCTTTGGTTTCATCTTGGATTGGTTGTCCTGAGGCTATCCATCCTTTCTCTGTCCTTTGTTCTGCAAGTTGGGGTTTCCTTTTCTCTGCTTCTCCTTTGAGGGATTCACAGACCCAAACTGTTGTGTCTTTTGTTTAAGCTTCTGCTCGATTTTGACATCATATTGATAGGCCACGCCCAAGGACGAGATGTCCATAAAATCCATTTCTATGTAGATGTATATATGCATACCTCTGTAGCACTTGAGAACTAGATGTCGCTCAGAGTCTTCGATTCTCATCTTGGTGCGCAAGGTGTGGAAGACATTGGTGAAATCTCTCATTGTTTCGTCGCTTTTCTGTCGTAGTGTGTTCCATATTGTATATAAGTCATCATAACTTTCAACGGGGTAGTAGTGTTCCTTAATAACATCCCTAAAATAACCCCAAGTGGGTGCGACTACAAATAATGGAGATTCCTCTGTTTCCTTTTTCGCACAGAAAGTATCCCACCAATATTTGACATGGGGGATGGCCTTAAGGAGTGTAAATGTAATATTTATCTATTGGAAAAGGTATGGACAGAAAAATACCCTTCTAGAATGTTGAACTATTTTTCTACACCATCTACATCTATCTGACCTTCAAATATAGGAATATCAAAATTGATATGTACCTTGAAGGGGGCGATGCCTCCGCTTGAGGAAGATGCATCGTCTATTAGAAATCGTCGAAGGATTTGCAAAAAATTATCCATCATCTCATTCCTCTATCATTCTATGGAATCCTCAAGCAACGGTTTAAAGGGATATCCTACCCCATCATCTCTCTTTTCTTCCACCATGGGAAGCTGTCAGATTCGGTGAGGTCGATCTTGCAAAGGCTCAACTGATTTGAATCCCAACTGCTTATACCATCACCTTGTTGGTGACATGCACAAAGAAAGAAATGAATATCAGACCACTCAGATACCACTGATATGTATTTATGATCAGAATGAAATGAAACACAAATCTATAACATTAACACAAAGATACATTGAAGCTTAAAATGAAACAATCTTGCTCAAATGGTGGTATCTAATCTCTTAGAAGAGATATGGAGGATACATGCATTCACTTGAGCACATTACAATGAGGCCTTTAGGAAATTTTAGCATCAAGAAGTAATAAAAAAAACTTAGACATCCAAAAACCTAACACTAGGAGATGAAGCGCCAAAATTCATTTGGGCCACGATGGGATAAGTTTGTACATTAACTTCTCGGGGTCGTAACGTAGTGCATGATAGCCCATTGGAAATTTCTATCCGAGGAATACACATTTTTACAACATAGTCTATCTCCATCAATAGTGTGAGTGTGGCAAGCCCAAAAAATGTTGTTTAGGGCCTCAAAACAACCCTGGAAGATTAGGACCAGAAAAGATAGAAAAAAACTGCCAAAATGAAAACTGTATGTGAGCCAGTTGGAATAGTTGGGTGGCCACCGATATCCACCTAGATAAGGTGTTTTTCATTTTCATCCAAATGAATGAATAAGAGTCACATAGTGATAATATCCCTATGTCTTTTAGCATGAAATGTAAAAAGTGTAAGGAAGACAAAAGAGGCAATGATAGAATATTCAATTCTAGTAAATGCAAATAGGGGAAAGACAACAATTGATTTGCATAACATTGAAAGAAGAAAGAGGATGAAAAATAGCCAAAACTATGAGCATGAGATATGTCAAAATTACAAAAAATATAATTATGTTTCATCTATTAGAAAAGATTGACAAAAAGTTGCATACAAGAAAATAAATAGCTTCCAATGACTAGGACAATTGTTTACTAACTAGAATAGCATCAAATGCTAGGAGAAAATCAACTTGGTGTGTTACAAGGATTACTGTATTTTTTGCTCCCATTATGTATTCCTACACATCAAAATCTATAATTATTAGGATATTAGGAATATAAGGAAAACAAAAATCATTTCTCTGGAAAGTTCCAACATACAAAATTAGTACTAGCTACATAATGATTTTAAAACCTTTATATTAAAAGGAAACTACCATATTAACCTTAAACAAGATAGTAGTAGTATGAGCATCAACAACACTAAAAGGATCATCCAAAAGATAAATATCAGAATCTTGATATAAAGCATGATCAAGTTGTATCTGATATTTTTTCCAACCATTGAGATTCACACCTCTATATCCTATTGTATTCTAATCACCAAAGTGAAGATTTGGAGGTCTTTATCCAACAAAGACTTTAGGATAAATTCCTAATATTTTTGCTTGTCCATGGGATGCCCAAATAATATGTTTTTTTGTACTCACAGTTTGAATCTGTGTTGTTTGAGAAATATATGTGAGTATGCCATAGACCTTCAACTACAAAGGTATGGGTTAGACAACAAAGAAAGAGAACTCATCAATTTAAATGGTTGACAATGATAGGGTAAGGAGGTAAATAATCCATACTCACAATTCTCCGCACCTTTGGTACTTCTCCACGTAGTAAATCTAAAATAGTGGATTTTCTATATCAAGCTTCTCCACAAATTTCCAAATCTTGGCCAAGATTAACCTCCATATTTATGTTTCTCAATGTGAGCTTTGATTAACTGGAATCCCAAACTAGTATTGTAGAGTTGATAAGAACAAAGTGGTTATATTTGTGAATAAATACCCACTCAACCACCCAATCTCATAATTCAACAACCTCAAAAAATTTGATGATACAACTTAAAGAGACCTTTTTGCTTGGAGTAAGAGCAATTTTAAGAAAACAATAGGTTACAAACGTTGCAGTTGAAATGAAAACAAGATATGACCAAAACAACAATGAATTGTAGGCTTTTCGAAATTGAACTGTAGATAGCCATTTGAACTTTACCTTGTCCATCTTCACAAAACTTTCTTTGAAAAATTCCTCCCATGCATGTAATTTTAGTACTTTCATATGCACAAGAGCTCATGTGGTGGCCCTTAATCATTGATCTTGGGATGACATGATTTTAGTTTGAAACTTATGCTACAAATTTGCCAATGGAAAATTACAAAGCATGGAAATGATTATAACTACCAAGGCTGAAAGTGTGGCCCATCAAATTGCATGGAAGAGGATTCCTAAATCAAATATGAGCTACACTACTATTGTCCAATTCTGATGAAACCAGAAGTGAAATTCCCCAATATGGTAAGCATCTACTGCCATATAATTCATGATTTCTCCTATTGTTTGCACCTATTTAGCTTCATTGGATATCTTTAGTTTTTTCTGATATATTTCTGCAATGAGTGAAGAGCGCATTTGCAAACCAACCCATCTAGTGATAAAATACCATTTCCTTTGAGATAAGTACACTATGGCCTTGGAAATAAAGAGTGTTCCTACCAAAACAAAACCTTCATATTTGAATGATTGTCTACCTTATGAAAATCCAACAAGTCTCCCACTAACGTACCAAAGCATATCATAGAACACTGACATATCCCTTATGCCACCCTATGTGCTACAATGTCTAAAATTTAAATCATGGTGTTGCACTAATAATAAGGTAGATAAATCAATTTTTAAATAAATAAATTTATTCTATAATTACATAAAATATATGGAAAAAATCACCCGATTAGGGTCACCACCACACCCTCTAAGTGTCTAGAGGCAACCAACACACATAATACAATACAAGTCTTGAGTATGAGAGAGGTGGAGGCACAGGGAATGGGTGCTAATTGATGTTTTATTTGTCCTAAGAATGTATTATTCCATGAACCTTTGAGAGGACTATGGTCATGGGAAATCATGGAAGGAAATTGTTTTATATTATTTCAGGCCTATCCTGAGGGTGAACATCACAAGTTTCTAGTTACTACTGGAGGGAGATCAACTAATTATGGAAAGGGCTCCTTCGGTGGTCCTGGTCATGGTGTCTCAGTTTAGAACCTCTTGGTCAATTCTATTCTCCTTTGGAATTTTCTCCTAAGTTTTATTTTCTTCTACCTCTACACTCTAGTTGTCTTGCAATCTGTAAAACCTAGGAGAGTGAATTGGATTTTCCTTAGTTGTTGGGTGATCTGGAGGTAAAATTATCCCCTATTAAAGAATTTTATTTCCCTCTCTCTGAAGCGACCCTAGTATCACCCCTTTCCCCCTTAGCTTTTGAAAGCATGGATTACTTCAATATCTTTGTCTTTCCCTCCCCATATTTTTTCACTCTGATTTCTCTGTGGATCCTAGAGATGGCAAGGGTTAGCAAGGGTCATAACTAGGAACCTGGTAAAAGAATGTCTACCTAGAAGTCCAAAATAGTCACCTTGAACTTCTCCCCCTAGGAATCTCCTTGTTACATTAATATGGTTGAGAAGGATGACAAGATAACAACGAGTAACTTCCATTCTAGATTACCCTTTTAGGTCAAAGAAGATATAGCCAAAATGAAGACTTCAATTTGGCATAAAAGAAAAATGTTTTCCAAAGAACAAATTTAGGAATAATTTGAGGGATGGAAACCTTAGTTTCTCTTAGACTAGGGACACCAAGATATTTGGACTTATGAACCTATATTGGTTGAAAAAATATTTCATTTCCCAAGTGGTGGAGGAAAAAGGCCTCTAACAATAGTCCATCCTCCACAAACTAGATTTACTAGATAATAAGTTTGAAACAATGTTTAAAGTCATATTTGGTATTGATATTGTGGTCTCACAACCCTGGGGTAGTGACAATGATGAAAAGATAGTTCGGGAAGACCTTCCAGGGTTAGAGGGAACTCATTCCAATCCCATCCTCATCAATGAAGACCCCTTGCCTCCCACTAAATCTTGGAATGGGATTAACCAACTATCAAATCCTTCAATCCATCCAACTTAAGAAAACTTTGTCTTATTTTATGTCTAACATGGGATTGTTACTCTTTCGTATAGTTTTTATGTTATGTTCTAGGTCATTATCAGATATATTTAGGATTATATTACTCAGTACTAGAATCTATAAGACTTATTTGGATATTCTATTATGAACCTTTTTTCGTTAGTTATGTGTTTGATTTCCCTAGTGGCAAGCATTCTTGTACCATTTTCTATATGATAGGAATAGAAGACACACTTAGCTTACAAAAAACACTATATGGAAAAAAAATGTATGTACAATGAAATTAATTAATAACATAGAACAATTACTATATCNAATAAACATGTATTTCGATATTTAATTTTTCTATATAAATATATTTTTTTAAATATTTATAATTTATTCAAACTAAGTATATTTTTTAAAAATATTTATAATTTATTCAAACTAAGTATTATTCAAGGAATCTCCTCTCATACAACAAGAGGAACATGCCATCCCAGCAGAGTCATTGTCACCCAAACATTTTGAGGATGAGCCTATGACCTCTAACATGAAACAATAAAATCAAACACTTGAAGTACAACATTCAAAATTACAAAAGAAAAGTATCAAAGATGTAAAATAAACATCAAAAGGTGTTGCCCGAATACTCTGTTTTTTCCCTGTTTTAATCATTGTCTTTTGGTGCGCCTTACGAATAGTTGAAAGTGAATTTTTGAAACCTGAAAGAGGTTTTTTTTGTAACAAGCCCATTAAAAAACACCTCTCTCTTACTTTACATAGCTATCATGATTTGGGAGAATCAAATAGATCTTTGAGGCCGTTTTTCCATAAATTCGCCAAATGCTCTGTTTTTTCCTGTTTTTCTCATTATATTTGGCTGTGCTTTTCGAACAGTTGGAGGTGAATGTTTGAAAAATGAAAGAGTTTTTTGTTGGGAACAAGCCCATTTACAAAAATCTCTCTCAGTGTTTACATAGGTGTCACTTTTTGGGAGAATCGAATATATATTTGAGGTCGTTTTTCCCAGAAATTTGCCAAATTATGGATGAGATTTGTTCTAGTGTTAAAGGTTAATTGTTGTCAAAGGGGAATGGAAATAAAGACTTATGTTAGTTGATCCACCTATATTCCATATTGGAATCCAATTTTAGTATGTGGGAATCCATGCACAGTCAACTTCCAACTACAACTTTTGAAGACTTTGTTATGGAGTTGTTCCACTTTAGTTATCATCTTTACTTACAATTGCACTTATAGAGTTTTGTTTCTTTAGTTAAGGATATTGTTGCCAATTGTAATAAGAGGTTATTTTCTTTTTGATATGAACCATATTTTTTTTAAGGTCAAATTGAGGGAAGTCATGAACTGATACTTCAAACCAAATTCACTCAAGTCAAAGAAATGTTTACAATTGTAATTAAGGAGAGGAAGTCAAGTTGGATCTAGTGGATCTAGTTGTGATGTAAAGTTGAACATTAGAGTTAGAACCTAGATAGGTGGTCGAACCCTCTTGGGATAGAGATAAATAAACAGATTCTTGAATGTTATAGGGTCCATTTTTTGGGAGATCAAGCATCAGAACTTTGGTTGGACCTGAAACTCATGACTGTAAAGCTTCCTACCTAGTGAATATAAGTCTTGATGACAGATTGTGTTTCTTCTCAAATCTGTGTGTGTTCTTAATATTATCTAGATGCAAGTTGGAAATGTATGCAATGTGTAGTTTATTTTCCTTTCAACTAATGTTTCAATGAACTGTTTATTTCTATGCAACCTGGTTTCAACTATTGTTTGCAGTAGATAGTTTATTTTATTACAACCTTGTTTTGATGATTTTTTTCAAAATACATGTTTTAGATATGGAATAGTATTTCAAGTCTAAAATTTCATACAATAAGTGACATTGTATGCTTTCTTTTATTTCATTATTTTTATTCTTCACATCCTTACATGTTCATCAAAATGCATGCCACCAGCTAAGGGGAACCTACAGTGATATTGTTTGAACAGTCCAACCAGGTTTCTACCCTTGAAAAACAACCTATCAACTAACCAACAAACCTAATTCATTAAAACCAAACCATTCCAAAACTTGAGGTGGCCTAGCTCTGCCCTTTAGCAGTTAGGTGCAAATATTAGGACCAACAGAAAGTATGGTCGAAGGACGTGCACATTAAACACTAGGTGCAAGCCAAGGAAGGGGGGAATGTTGAACTCAAAAGAATTTTCACCCACAACCTTGGTGATGGTGTAAGGTCCATAGTGAAGTGGATGAAGCTTTCAATGGGGTCTTGTAAGGCATTCTTTCTACAAGTGAAACTAAACTTTATATCCTACCTGAAACTTGTGTGGCACCCTATGTTGATCGTGGAAATACTTGTACTTGGCATTGGACTTCTGCAAAATATCTTGAACCTGTTAGCGGATGTGTTAGATTCGTTCAGTGAACCAGGTGGCTTTGTCGACTTTGGTTTGAGCATGGAACGATTATGCATGTGTGGATGCAAGGGGTAGTGCAACATCCATGGGACCCAATGGTTGAAATCCCAACCCCACCTAAAAGGGGTTTTGGTTGCTTGAGTTATGTATGGATCTATTGTAACTTTGTTGAACATAGGGAAGATTCTCATCCCATGTGCGTGGATGTTTATAATTTTACATGTGCAAGATATGCATGATCATTCTATTGACGACCTCAGTTTAGCGATCCGTTTGGGGGTGGAAGGAAGTGTATTTTGCGAGCTTGGTATCCAATAGTGACTAGAGGCTTGACTAGAATGTGTTGAGGAACTGGTTGTCTTAATCTGAAACGATGGTTTGTGGTGTCCCAAAATGTACCCACACTTGTTTGAAGAAGAGCTTGGAAGTGGACTCCGTTATGATGCTCTTCTTGCAGGCGTCCAGAATCGCCATCTTGAAAGATCGATCAACAACCACAAAAACATAGTCATTTCCATGCTTGGTTGAAGGAAGTCTTGACATGTAGTTCAACGAGATGGATTCCCAAGGCCTGTTGGGAGTAGGAAGAGGGGTGTACATGTCGTGTTTCTTAATGGTCAGTTTGGCAAAGGCACAGGTCGTGTAGGACCTGGTATATTTGTTGACATCATGTTGAATTTTCAACCAATAGAAATTTTGTTGCAACATTGCCACTGTATTTTCTGTGCTAAAATGTCATGTCACCTGACTGTAGTGAGGTTCCCAAATCATCTTCTCTTACTCACTTTATGGGAAACAAAGATGGCCCAAATTGCACAACAACCCGTCCTGAATATGGAAATCAATGACAATTGTGTTTGTGCCCAACATATGGTAGGAAGTGGCAAAGTCAGGATCTCTCTCATAGATTTGGGGCCATCCAGAGGTCTCATGGCCACAAGAGTGTAGCATCGTGGTTAGTGTTGCAACTGGAGGTCGACTGAGGCAGTCAACAATGTGGTTGGTTCTCCTTGTCTTGTACTTGATGTTGAGATGGAACTGTTGAAAGTATGTGGACCACTTTTGATGGTGGTTATTCTGCAATTTTTCTTGTGTTTGGATGAACTGCAGAGGCTTGTGATCAGTGTGGATGATTGTCTCCTTCCTCAAAATGTAATTCCTCCACTGGTAATAGGCTTGTACAATGGAGTACATTTCTTTATCGTAAGTTGGGTACTTATGGACGATATATGATAGTGTCTCACTATGATAGGCCACAAGATGTCCATGTTGAGTGAAAAATGTTCCCACAACATATTTTGAAGCATTTGTCTCAATCTCAAAAGGCTATTGCAAGTCGGGTAATGAGAGCATTAGGGTTGAGCACAAGTGTTTCTTCAAATCATCGAATTCTTTCTGTTGTGACTGGTCCCACATGAAATTTTCCTTTCCACAACCCCTGGTCACTTGGCTAAGGGACCATGCAATATGGGAGAATCCCATAACGAATCTGCGATAGAAATTGGCAAGGCCTAAGAAGATCTGGAGCTCAGTGAGTGTGGTTGGGGTTGGTCAATCATGAATGACCTAGATATTGGATGGATCGACATGCACCCATGATCATCAATAATCTATCCTAGGTATTGAACCATGTTCATGCCGAAGGATCATTTTCCCAAATTTGCATATAGATTGTGTTGTCGTAGAGTGTGCAGAACCTACTAAATATGTTGTAAGTGTTTCTTCCAACTCTTGTTGAAGATGAGAATGTCATCCAAATACACCACCACAAAAGAATTGGTGAAGTTCCGCAAGATATCATCCATCATCCTCATGAAAGTTGTTGGGGCATATACGGATTTTATGAGAAGAAAGAAATGAATACAGATTATTAAAAGATGCCTAAAACAGAATAACAGAGATACAGTAAAATTGGTTTTCTATTCAATAAGAAAAGAAGTTGAAATTGTGAAATGTAGTGGAAAACAAGCTTGTTGGAATGGTGGTGGCTTATCTCTAAGAAGAGATGTGACGGTTGTGCTCATTCACAAGAAGATGGTTACAATGAGGCTCTGAAGGCCTTTTTACAATGAACAACAACGTAAAAAATCCATAGACATCCAAATACCTAACCCTAGGAGATGAAGCACCAAAATTCATGTGGGCCCCGTTCGGGTAAGTTAGTACATCAACTCCCCGGGGTCGTAATTTTTGCATACGATCTTCATTTTAGGCGCACGATAGCCTGTTAGAAAGGTCTAATCGAGAATAACAATTTTCGACTAGCCTAGGTCAATGCCTTACGAATTCACCTGAGCCCCAAATCCGCAAAAAACGTCGTTTAGGGCCTCAAAACGGCCCCGAAAGTTTGGAACCCGAAAAACTACTGAAAAACTACCAAGGTGGAAAACTGTTTTTTGAGCTAGTGGAATAGGTGGGTGGCCACTGATATCCACCTGGATCATTCGTCAAGCCAAAGGGTATGACCAACCATTCAAAAATGCCTTCTTTTGACTTGGAGGAAGTCTCATACATCGGTCTTCTCTATTGGGATCTGGAGGTAGTCAAATTTCATATCAATCTTACTAAAGTATATTGCCCCCTTGAGTTGGTCAAGGAGATTGTCAATTCTGGGAATTGGGTACCGGTTTCTGATTGTGATTTTTTTTAGGGCCCGACAATCAATGCAAAGTCACAACGTTCTGTCTTTATTTTGCACAAGAACGAATGGGCTTCCACAAGGTGATGATCTTGGTCGTATGTGCCCCTTTTCGAGCCTCTCTTGGATCTGGCGCTTGATTTCCTCATTTTCTGACAGAGAGCGATGATAGACTGGCCCATTGGATAACGTTTCATCGGGGGTCACATCGATTGAAATGCTTGATCTGACAATGAATATTTACCCCAGTGGGTGAGGAGAAGATGTCTTTATATTCTTCCATGACCTTATCCACTTGCTTTTGCTGCATGGAGAGACCTAACACAGAGGCCATGGATGTGGCTGCAACCTTCCACTCACTTTGAGCGTGAATAATGAAGAAGACAAACTTCCCGGTCTCAGAGATGACTTCCTACATTGCTTGGCAGAGATCAAGGAAATGGCAGTAGGTGGGACTACCTCGGGTATCCTGTACAATTTCTTGTCCAAAGTAATAAAAACACTATGAGTCCTAGACTCATATACAACATGACGTTTCCATAAATAATATTGTCCCAAAAGAACATCACAAAATTCAAGGGGGGTGAGATAACACAATACCTCATATTTGAAGGGCTTGGTGTCATAGGGCAAGCGACATTGTTGGCTAATGTAGAGATCGCTCCCTTGGCGGAACCATTTGATGGTGTATGGTTATGGGTGCGATGTTGTCGGCAGAGCCAACCGCTTGATGACCTCCTCTGAGATGAGGTTCATATGGCTACCACAATCAACGATGAACTGCAATGGAGTACTCTTTGTTAGAATATAGAAGATGGTGTGCTCGTTTTACCATTGACGATACCCTCGTCACCCAACCACAGGCCGAAGCCTCCCTCCGAGCACCTTAACC
>JASDQU010104967.1:15600-26939 GCA_032191745.1 Picea mariana
CGTAGGCGTAGTGACTCCTAATGGATTTACCACTAGCCACCCTCGAGCTGAGACCACGATGTCCTGAGACCTGCGTCTCTCTGTCCGCCAATGCCCAGGAGCGAAGGTTGCAATCCCCTCCTCTCTGCGGTCACTCACTCTGCATAAAACTGCCAGAGTTCCCCTCGCGTCTGCCCTCTTCAATCGCTTCTACCATACGCCTTATCCTCTTGCGAGGTTGCGTGTGGCACGATTACCCTTGCGCTGGTCACTCATGATGGCTCTACGGATAGGCGATTCACCTCCCCATCCCTCATCAAGTCATCAACCTTCTAGCCTGCAAGGCATTTATTTCAGGGCTAGCGAGCCGCTTTTGGTTCTCCGGGCCAGTGGAGTCCAAATACGGTATTTAAATTCTTGGTGGAAGTTAACGCCCCTTTTTCAAGGTGCCCTCCACCACCATCGTGGTCTCTTTTCCACACATCCCCTCTCAGCAGATCTGCAATAAATTCAAACTATCATTTACATTCATTGACCTCTTCCTGCAGGTCCATTTACAGCACATATTCATACTTATGAGTTTTTCCATAGTCCTTGGCCAGTTCAGTTATATTTACAATCTGGGGGAAACAGGGTGTTACAGTTTCTACCAAAACAAAACCTTCATATTTGAATGATTGTCTACCTTATGAAAATCCAACAAGTCTCCCACTAACGTACCAAATCATATCATAGAACACTGACATATCCCTTATGCAACCCTACGTGCTACAATGTCTAAAATTTAAATCATGGTGTTGCACTAATAAGAAGGTAGATAAATCAATTTTTAAATAAATAAATTTATTCTATACTTACATAAAATATATGGAAAAAATCACCCGATTAGGGTCACCACCACACCCTCTAAGTGTCTAGCGGCAACCGACACACATAATACAATACAAGTCTTCAGTATGAGAGAGGTGGAGGCACGGGGAATGGGTGCTAATTGATGTTTTATTTGTCCTAACAATGTATTATGTCATGAACCTTTGAGAGGATGATGGTCATGGGAAATCATGGAAGGAAATTATTTTATATTATTTCAGGCCTATCCTGAGGGTGAACATCACAAGTTTCTAGTTACTACTAGAGGGAGATCAACTAAGTATGGAAAGGGCTCCTTTGGTGGTCCCGGTCATGGTGTCTCAGTTTAGAACCTCTTGGTCAGTTCTATTCTCCTTGGAATTTTCTCCTAAGTTTTATTTTATTCTACCTCTACACTCTAGTTGTCTTGCAATCTATAAAACCTAGGAGAGTGAATTGGATTTTCCTTAGTTGTTGGGTGATCTGGAGGTAGAATTATCCCCTATTAAAGAAGTTTATTTCCCTCTCTGAAGAGACCCTAGTATCACCCCTTTCCCCCTTAGCTTTTGAAAGAATGAATTACTTCAATATCTTTGTCTTTCCCTCCCCATATTTTTTCACTCTGATTTCTCTTTGGATCCTAAAGATGGCAAGGGTTAGCAAGGGTCATAACTAGGAACCTGGTAAAAGAATGTCTACCAAGAAGTCCAAAATAGTCACCTTGAACTTCTCCCCCTAGGAATCTCTTTGTTACATTAATATGGTTGAGAAGGATGACAAGATAACAATGAGTAACTTCCATTCTAGATTACCCTCTTAGGTCAAAGAAGATATGGCCGAAATGAAGACTTCAATTTGGCATAAAAGAAAAATGCTTTCCAAAGAACAAATTTAGGAATAATTTAAGGGATGGAAACCTTAATTTATCTTAGACTAGGGACACCAAGATATTCGGACTTACGAACCTATATTGGTTGAAAAAATCTTTCATTTCCCAAGTGGTGGAGGAAAAAGGCCTCTAACAATAGTCCATCCTCCACAAACTAGATTTACTAGATAATAAGTTTGAAACAATGTTTAAAGTCATCTTTGGTATTGATATTGTGGTCTCACAACCCTGGGGTAGTGACAATAATGAAAAGATAGTTCGAGAAGACCTTCCAAGGTTAGAGGGCACTCATTCCAATCCCATCCTCATAAATGAAGACCCCTTGCCTCCCACTAAATCTTGGAATGGGATTAACCAACTATCAAATCCTTCAATCCAGCCAACTTAAGAAAACTTTGTCTCGTGTTATGTCTAACATGGGATTGTTACTCTTTCGTATAGTTTTTATGTTATGTTCTAGGTCATTATCAGATATATTTAGGATTCTATTACTCAGCACTGGAATCTATAAGACTTATTTGGATATTCTATTATGAACCTTTTTTTGCTAGTTATGTGTTTGATTTCTCTAGTGGCAAGCATTCTTGTACCATTTTCTATATGATAGGAATAGAAGACACACTTAGCTTACAAAAAACACTATATGGAAAAAAAATGTATGTACAATGAAATTAATTAATAACATAGAACAATTACTATATCAAGAAAGGACATAATAAACATGTATTTCAATATTTAATTTTTCTATATAAATATATATTTTTAAATATTTATAATTTATTGAAACTAAGTATATTTTTTAAAAATATTTATAATTTATTCAAACTAAGTATTATTCAAGGAATCTCCTCTAATACAACAAGAGGAACATGCCACCCCAGCAGTCCCATTGTCACCCAAACATTTTGAGGATGAGCCTGTGACCTCTAACATGCAAAAATCAAATCAAACACTTGAAGTACAACATGCAAAATTACAAAAGAAAAGTATCAAAGATGTAAAATAAACATCAAAAGGTGTTGCCCGAATACTCTGTTTTTTCCCTGTTTTAATAATTGTCTTTTGGTGCACCTTACGAATAGTTGGAAGTGAATTTTTGAAGCCTGAAAGAGGTTTTTTTTATAACAAGCCCATTAACAAACACCTCTCTCATACTTTACATACCTATCATTATTTGGGAGAATCGAATAGATCTTTCAGGCCGTTTTTCCATAAATTCGCCAAATGCTCTATTTTTTCCTGTTTTCTCATTATATTTGGCTGCGCTTTTCAAACAGTTGGAGGTGAATGTTTGAAAACTGAAAGAGTTTTTTGTTGGGAACAAGCCTATTTACAAAAACCTCTCTCATTGTCTACATAGGTGTCACTTTTTGGGAGAATCGAATAGATAATTGAGGTCGTTTTTCCCAGAAATTTGCCAAATTCTGGCTGAGATTTGTTCTAGTGCTAAAGGTTAATTGTTGTCAAAGGGGAAAGAAATTAAAGACTTATGTCAGTTGATCCACCTATATTCCATATTGGAATCCAATTTTAGTATGTGGGAATCCATGCACAGTCAACTTCCAACTGCAGCTTTTGAAGACTTTGTTATGGAGTTGTTCCACTTTAGTTATCATCTTTACTTACAGTTGCACTTATAGAGTTTTGTTTCTTTAGTTAAAGATATTGATGCCAATTGTAATAAGAGTTTCTTTTCTTTTTGATATGAACCATATTTTTTTTAAGGTCGAATTGAGGGAAGTCATGAACTAATACTTCAAACCAATTTCACTCAAGTCAAAGAAATGTTTACAATTGTAATTAAGGAGAGGAAGTCAAGTTGGATCTAGTGGATCTAGTTGTGATGTAAAGTTGAACATTAGAGTTAGAACCTAGATAGGTGGTCGAACCCTCTTGGGATAGAGATAAATAAACAGATTCTTGAATGTAATAGGGTCCATGTTTTAGGAGATCAAGCATCAGAACTTTGGTTGGACCTGAAACTCATGATCGTAAATCTTCCTACCTGGTGAATATAAGTCTTGATAATAGATTGTGTTTCTTCTCAAATATGTGTGTGTTCTTAATATTATCTAGATGCAAGTTGGAAATGTATGCAATGTGTAGTTTATTTTCCTTTCAACTAATGTTTCAATGAACTGTTTATTTCTATGCAACCTGGTTTCGGCTATTGTTTGCAGTAGATAGTATGTTTTATTACAACCTTGTTTTGATGATTTTTTTCAAGATACATGTTTTAGATATGGAATAGTATTTCAAGTATAAAATTTCATACAATAAGTGACATTGTATGCTTTCTTTTATTTCATTATTTTTATTCTTCACATCCTTACTTGTTCATCAAAATGCATGCCACCAGCTAAGGGGAACCTACAGTGATATTGTTTGAACAGTCCAACCAGGTTTCTACCCTTGAAAAACTACCTATCAACTAACCAACAAACCTAATTCATTAAAACCAAACCATTCCAAAACTTGAGGTGGCCTAGCTCTGCCCTTTAGCAGTTAGGTGCAAATCTTAGGACCAACAGAAAGTATGGTCGAAGGAGGTCCACATCAAACACTAGGTACAAGCCAAGGAAGGGGGGAATGTTGACCTCAAAAGAATTTTCACCCACAGCCTTGGTGATGGTGTAAGGTCCATAGAAAAGTGGATGAAGCTTGCGATGGGGTCTTGTAAGGCGTTCTTTTTGCAAGTGAAACTAAACTTTATCTCCTACCTAAAACTTGTGTGGCACCCTATGTTGATCGTGGAACTACTTGTACTTGGCATTGGACTTCTACAAAATATCTTGAACCAGTTGGTGGATGTGTTAGATTCATTCAGTGAACCAGGTGGCTTTGTTGACTTCGATTTGAGCATGGAACGATTATGCATGTGTGGATGCAAGGGGTAGTGCAACATCCATGGGACCCAATGGTTGAAATCCCAGCCCCACCTAAAAGGGGTTTTGGTTGGTTGAGTTATGTATGGATCTATTGTAACTTTGTTGAACATAGGGAAGATTCTCATCCCATGTGCGTGGATGTTTAGAATTTTACATGTGAAAGATATGCACGATCATCCTATTGACGACCTCGGTTTAGCGATCCATTTGGGGGTGGAAGGTAGTGGATTTTGTGAGCTTGGTATCCAATAGTGACCAGAGGCTTGACCAAAATGTGTTGAGGAACTGGTTGTATTGATCTGAAACGATGGTTTGTGGTGTCCCAAAATGTACCCACACTTGTTCGAAGAAGAGCTTGGAAGTGGCCTCCATTATGATGCTCTTCTTCCAGGCGTCCAGAATCGCCATCTTGAAAGATCGATCAACAACCACAAAAACATAGTCATTTCCATGCTTGGTTGAAGGAAGTCTCGACATGTAGTCCAATGAGATGGATTCCCAAGGCTTGTTGGGAGTAGGAAGAGGGGTGTACATGTCGTGTTTCTTAATGGTCGGTTTGGCAAAGGCATGAGTCATGTAGGACCCGGTATATTTGTTGACATCATGTTGAATTTTCAGCCAATAGAAATGTTGTTGCAACATTGCCACTGTATTTTCTATGCTAAAATGTCATGTCACCTGACTGTAGTGAGCTTCCCAAATCAGCTTTGCTTACTCACTTTATGGGAAACAAAGATGGCCCAAATTCCACAACAACCCATCCCGAATATGGAAATTAATGACAATTGTGTTTGTGCCCAACATATGGTAGGAAGTGGCAAAGTCAGGATCTCTCTCATAGATTTGGGGCCATCCGGAGGTCTCATGGCCACAAGAGTGCATCATCGTGGTTAGTGTTGCAACTGGAGGTCGACTGAGGCATTCCACAATGTGGTTGGTGCTCCTTGTCTTATACTTGATGTTGAGATGGAACTGTTGCAAGTATGTGGACCACTTCTGATGGTGGTTATTCTGCCATTTTTCTTGTGTCTGGATGAACTATAGAGGCTTGTGATCAGTGTGGATGATTGTCTCCTTCCTGAAAATGTAATTCCTCCACTAGCAGCAGGCTTGTACAATGGAGTACATTTCTTTATCGTAATTTGGGTACTCATGGACAATATATGATAGTGTCTCACTATGATAGGCCACAAGATGTCCATGTTGAGTGAAAAATGTTCCCACAACATATTATGAAGAATTTGTCTCAAACTCAAAAGGCTATTGCAGGTCGGGTAATGAGAGCATTGGGGTTGAGCACAAGTGTTTCTTCAAATCATCGAATTCTTTCTGTTGTGACTGGTCCCACACAAAATTTTCCTTGCCACAAGCCCTGGTCACTTGGCTAAGGGACCATGCAATATGGAAGAATCCAAAAATGAATCTGCAATAGAAATTGGCAAGGCCTAAGAAGATCTGAAGCTTAGTGAGTTTTGTTGGGGTTGGTCAGTCATGAATGACCTAGATATTGGATGGATCGACATGCACCCCATGCTCATCAACAATCTATCCTAGATATTGAACCATGTTCATGCCGAAGGATCATTTTCCCAAATTTGCATATAGATTGTGTTGTCGTAGAGTGTGTAGAACCTACTAAATATGTTGTAAGTGTTTCGTCTAACTCTTGTTGAAGATGAGAATGTCATCCAAATACACCACCACAAAAGAATTGGTGAAGTGCCGCAAGATATCATCCATCATCCTCATGAAAGTTGTTGGGAAGATTCAGATTTTATGAGAAGAAATAAATGAATACAGATTATTAAAAGATGCTTAAAACAGAATAACAGAGATACAGTAAAACTGTTTTTCTATTCAATAAGAAAAGAAGTTGAAACTGTGAAATGCAGCGGAAAACAAGCTTGCTGGAATGGTGGTGGCTTATCTCTGAGAAGAGATGTGACGGTTGTGCTCATTCGCAAGAAGATGGTTACAATGAGGCTCTGAAGGCCTTTTTACAATGAACAATAATGTCAAAAAACCATAGACATCCAAAAACCTAACCCTAGGAGATGAAGCGCCAAAAGTCATGTGGGCCCCGTTCAGGTAAGTTAGTACATCAACTTCCTAGGGTCGTAATTTTTTCATACTATCTTCGTTTTAGGCGCACGATAGCCCGTTGGAAAGGTCTAATTGAGAATAACAATTTTCGACTAGCCCAAGTCAATGCCTTACGAACTCACCTAGGCCCCAAATCCGCAAAAAACGTCGTTTAGGGCCTCAAAATAGCCCTGAAAGTTTGGAACCTGAAAAACTGCCGAAAAACTACCAAGGTGGAAAACTGTTTTCTAGCCAGTGGAATTGGTGGGTGGCCATCGATATCCACCTAGATCATTCGTCAAGCCAAAGGGCATGACCAACCATTCAAAAATTCCTTCTTTGGACTTGGAGGAAGTCTCATACATCGGTCTTCTCTATTGGGATCTAGTGGTAGTCAAATTTCATATCAATCTTACTAAAGTATTTGGCCCCCTTGAGCTGGTCAAGGAGATCGTCAATTCTGGGAATTGGGTACTGGTTCTTGTTTGTGATTTTTTTTAGGGCCCGACAATCAATGCAAAGTCGCAACGTTCTGTCTTTATTTTGCACAAGCACGAATGGGCTTCCACAAGGTGATGATCTTGGTCATATGTGCCCCTTTTCGAGCCTCTCTTGGATCTGGCGCTTGATTTCCTCATTTTCTGACAGAGAGCGGTGATAGACTGGCCCATTGGATAACGTTGCGTCGAGGGTCACATTGATTGAAATGCTTGACCTGACAATGAAGATTTACCCCAGTGGGTGAGGAGAAGATGTCTTTGTATTCTTCCACAACCTTATCCACTTTATTTTGCTGCATGGAGAGACCTAACACAGAGGCCATGGATGTGGCTACAACCTTCCACTCACTTTGAGCGTGAATCATGAAGAAGACAAACTTCCCGGTCTGAGAGATGACTTCCTACATTGCTTGGCAGAGATCAAGGAAATGGCAATAGGTGGGACTACCTCGGGTATCCTGTACAATTTCTTGTCCAAAGTAATAAAAACACTACGAGTCCTAGACTCATATACAACATGACGTTTCCATAAATAATATTGTCCCAAGAGAACATCACAAACTTCAAGGGGGGTGAGATAACACAATACCTCATCACTGAAGGGCTTGATGTCATAGGGTAGGCGACATTGTTGGCTAACACAAAGATCGCTCCCTTGGCGAAACCATTTGATGGTGTATGGTTATGGGTGCGATGTTGTCGGTAGATACAACCTCTTGACGACCTCTTATGAGATGAGGTTTTCTGGCTACTGCTATCAACGATGAATTGCAACAGAGTACTCTTCACCCACATCTGTGAATGAAAGAGGCACTCACCTTCCTCTAGTTCATCAAGTTCATCGGGCTGGATCTTAGTGGTAGCAACGGTGGCACTAGGTTCTGCATCAATGATATGTCTCCCTTTTTCTGGTTTTGACTCAGAGTTGGAACCCACATCTGATTTAGAGGCTTTCACCTCGGCCACCAATGATTGCTTTCAGCGGAATTCGGCGATGTTATGCTAGGGGATCTTATGGAACTTGCACCACTTTCGAGTGTCTTTCTTTGTCTTCCCATTTTCCTTCTTTGTTTACATCTTGGACTGGTTGTTCTGAGGCTATCCATCCTTGCTCTATCCTTTGTTCTACGGGTTGGGGTTGTCTTTTCCCTGCTTCTATTGTGAGGGATTCATCGACCCAAACTGTCATGTATTTTGTTTAAGCTTATGCTCGATTTTGACATCATATTGATAGGCCGCACCCAAGGACGAGATGTCCATAAAATCCATTTCTATATAGATGTATCTATGTAGATCTTTGTAGTACTTGAGCACTAGATGTCACTCATAGTCTTTGATACTCAGCTTGGTGTGCAAGGTGTGGAAGACATTGGTGAACTCTCACATTGTTTAGTCCCTTTCCTGTCTCAGTGTGGTCCATCTTGTATATAAGTCATCATAACTTTCAACAGGGTAGTATTGTTCCTTAGTAACATCCCTTAAACAACCCCAAGTGGGTGTGACTACAAATAGTGGAGATTCCTATTTTGCCTTTTTCTCACAGAAAGTTTCCCACCAATCTTTGACATGGGGGATGACCTTAAGGAGCGCAAATGTAATATTTATCTATTGAAAAAGTTATGGACAGAAAAACATCCTTCTAGAAGGTTTAACCATTTGTCTACAACATTTGCATCTATCTGACCTTAAATATAGGAATATCAAAATTGATATGTACCTTGAAGGGGGCGGTGCCTCCGCTAGAGGAAGATGCATCGTTTGTTAGCAGTCTTCGAAGGATTTGCGCAAAATTATCCATCATCTCATTCCTCTGTCATGTGAGGGCATCCTCGAGCAACATTTTAAATGGATATCCTTCCCCATTGTCTCTATTTTCTTACCCAATGGGCGACCATCAGGTTCGACGAGGTTGATCTTCCAAATGCTCAACTCGTTCGAGTCCCAAGTACATGTACTCTGACCTCGTTGGTGACATGCATAGAGAAACAAATGAAGAGAAGACCACTCAGATACCACTGATTCGGATTTATGAGAGAAACGAAATGAAACACGGATCTATAACATTAACACATAGATACAATGAAGCTTAAAATGAATCAGTCTTGCTTGAATGGTGGTAGTTAATATCTAAGAAGAGATATGGAGGCTACGCACATTCGCTTGAGCACATTACAATGTAGCCTTCAGGCCTTTTTAGCATCAAGAAGTAATCAGAAAGCCTTAGACATCCAAAAATCTAACCCTAGGATATGAAGTGCCAAAATTCATGTGGGCCCCGAAGTGAAATTCCCCAATATGGTAAGCATCTACTGCCATATAATTCATGATTTCTCCTACATTTTGCACATATTTAGCTTCATTAGATATCTTTAGTTATTTCTGATATATTTCTGCAATGAGTGAAGAGCGCATTTACGGACCAACCCATCTAGTGAGAAATACCATTGCCTTTGAGATAAGGACTCTATGGCCTTGGAAATAAAGAGTGTTCCTACCAAAACAAAACCTTCATATTTGAATGATTGTCTACCTTATGAAAATCCAATAAGGCTCCCACTAACGTACCAAAGTATATCATAGAACCATGACATATCCCTTCTACCACCCTATGCACTACAATGTCTAAAATTTACATCATGGTGTTGCACTAATAAGAAGGTAGATAAATCATTTTTTAAATAAATAAATTTATTCTATACTTACATAAAATATATGGAAAAAATCACCCGATTAGGGTCACCACCACACCCTCTAAGTGTCTAGCGGCAGCCAACACGCATAATACAATGCAAGTATTGAGTATGAGAGAGGTGGAGGCACAAGGTATGGGTGTTAATTGATGTTTTATTTGTCCTAGCAATGTACTATGTCATGAACCTTTGAGAGGACGATGGTCATGGGAAATCATGGAAGGAATTTTTTTTATATTATTTCAGGCATATCCTGAGAGTGAACATCACAAGTTTCTAGTTACTACTAGAGGGCGATCAACTAAGTATGGAAAGGGCTCCTTCGGTGGTCCTGGTCATGGTGTCTCAGTTTAGAACCTCTTGGTCAGTTCTATTCTCATTTGGACTTTTCTCCTAAGTTTCATTTTGGTCTACCTCTACACTCTAGTTCTATTGCAACCTGGAAAACCTAGTAGAGTGAATTGGATTTTCCTTATCCGTTGGGTGATCTGGAGATGGAATTGTCCCCTATTGAAGCAGTTTACTTCCCTCTATCTGAAATGACCCTAGTATCACCCATTTCCCCCTTGGCTTTTGAAAGCATGGATTACCTTCAATCTCTATGTCTTTCCCTCCCCATATTTTTTTCACTCTGATTTCTCTTTGGCTCCTAAAGATGGCAAGGGTTAGCAAGGGTCAGCACTAGGAACCTGGTAAAAAAAATTCTATCAAGAAGTCCAAAATAGTCACCTTGAACTTCTCCCCCTAGGATGCTCCTTCTTACATTAATAGGGCTGAGAAGGATGACAAGATAGCAGCAAGTAACTTCCATTCTGGATTACCCTCTTAGGTCAAAGAAGAAATAGCCCAAATGAAGACTTCAATTTGGCATAAAAGAAAATTTCTTTCCAAAGAACAAATTTAGGAAGAATTTGAGGGATGGAAGCCTTGGTTTCTCTCGAACTAGGGACACCAAGATATTCAGACTTACGAACCTGTATTGGTTGAACAAATCTTTCATTTCCCAAGTGGTGGAGGAAAAAGACCTCCAACAATAGTCCATCCTCCACAAACTAGATTTACTAGATAATAAGTTTAAAACAATGTTTAAAGTCGTCTTTGGTATTGATATTGTGGTCTCACAACCGTGGGGTAGTGACAATGATGAAAAGATAACTTGGGAAGACCTTGCAGGGTTAGAGGGAACTCATTCCAATCCCATCCTCATCGATGAAGACCCCTTTCCTCCCACTAAATCTTGGAAGGGGATTAACCAACTATCAAATCCTTTAATCCAACCAACTTAAAACAACTTTGTCTTGTTTTATGTCTAACATGTGATTGTTACTCTTTCTTATAGTTTTTATGCTATGTTCTAGGTTGTTATCATATATATTTAGGCTTCTATTACTTAGTACTGGAAGCTATAAGACTTATTTGGATATTCTATTATGAACATTTTTTCACTTGTGTTTGATTTCCC
>JASDQU010104967.1:65900-87737 GCA_032191745.1 Picea mariana
AAAAAAATATAAAATTTATGTATTTTCAGAAATTGAAATAAAAAATATAATTTATGTACTTTTACATATTAAAATAAAAAGAGTTAGGAAAAAAATTACGTTAAAAAGAAAGAAAGTATTTTTTTTGAAATATTATGATTTATTTATATGTAAATGAATTTATAATAGATAGATCTCATTCATATGCGTCAAAACAAAAAAATATAAAATTTATGTATTTTCAGAAATTGAAATAAAAAATATAATTTATGTACTTTTACATATTAAAATAAAAAGAGTTAGGAAAAAAATTACGTTAAAAAGAAAGAAAGTATTTTTTTTGAAATATTATGATTTATTTATATGTAAATGAATTTATAATAGATATTTTATTAAAAAATAAAGTTATTATTCAATTATGCACATTTATTTGCAAATATTAAAATAAAAAGAATTAGGCAAACAAAAATTATAGTAAAAAGAAGGAAAGTAACTTTTTTTATCCTAATTATAATATGAACATGTGAGATTAATAATGGTATGAACATGGCCCGCACGGGTGTAGACGGATTGGCAAGTGCCGTGTAAATGGAAGAAAATTTGTAAAATGAAGTCGCATGTTCAATTCTCACCCGGATTTACTCGTGCGCCATTCTTGCGTGCTAGGTGGTTGCACCTGGGGTTATAGTGGTAGCCAACGGGGATCGACCCCGTGTCACACGAGTACGAGAACCGCGAGTTGCCGATTCCCCCAGTAATAAATAAATAAATAAATAAATAATAGTATGAACATGTGAGATTAATAAAAGGAACATGTAAGATTAATAAAAGGGAAAAAATTATGATTTATATATGATATGAACATGTAAGATTAATAAAAGGAAAAAAATTCCCCGGATGGGGTGATACGCGGCGACGCCTTGCCACATGGCTCAGCATCAAGCCACAGCTTAAATGTTGTAGGCCACTCCCCATCCCTTCAACATTTACGATGGTAGCAGGCCATTACAGCTGTTATACGAAGGCGAGACTTCTCCCTCACGCGAACGCACTAGCACAACGATCATTCAATATGACAGAGTTAATAGGAAGCCATGCGATGCCGTCATTTGAAAACTTGAAAGTTGGAGAGCCTGGACAGAGCTGGTTCATTTTCATATTGGACCTCCCTGTCAGTTGGGAGCTCTGGTGCAGTTTTCTCTGTATCTCCATTCACCCCTCATCCGCAATGACAAGGAAGCGAGGCAGGCCTCGTCGAGGCTCAGCCTGGTACACCCACAAAGAGCAGCGACAAAGAAGACAGAACCTTGAGCGCGCTCTGTCAATGGCGACCGCTTGGCACTCCATGCCACTATAGTTGAGCCTGGGATAGAGCGTAGCATGCACACCCTTGCAATTGAGCCTGGAAGCTGTTTGAAGGGAGGAGCTGCGGACAAGTTCCTAACCTGTTATGTCGAAGAAACACTATGCTCGGAGGATTTCGCGACCACCCTGGAACCTCAAGCCACTGAGCCTGAAACACAGGCTGGAAGCAATCTGAAGGGAGAGCCTGCAGAAGAATTCCCAATTTGTTATGTAGAAGAAATACTGTGGCTGGGTGACTACAACCCCACCCGCCAAGCTGAGAAGGTAATGAGCGATGATGAGGCTCGGAACAGTGCCTTCGCAGAGATGAATGTGGACGAGACCAGAGCAAGGATGAACGTGGACGAGGCCAGAGCAGGGATGAACGTGGACGAGGCCAAAGTAGCGATGAACATGGAAGTGGGGAATGAAACCTTCGACGAGGCAGTAAACAATGATTTGCATGGTCCACTCCTCCGTGCAAAGCATATGGCTCTCGTGTTCGAACTCCGAGGCCACATGGCAGACCAGGAGCACAGAGCCCTCCTCATGGGACAACGTCTGGACCTGCTCCTTCACACGTACTCCAATGCTCCAGCAAAGCAGAAATGTCCAATGTGTGCACAGTCGTTTGCCATCCCGGCCAGATCCACGTGTCAGAAAGGAAATTGCGACAGGTCACCGGGTATCTGAGTTTTCCTATGCTAGTTTGTTTTTCATCATGTTGTTGCTTAATGTTAACTTGAACTATGGCCATCTATCCTGGTTTCCTTCGGGCAGGACAGAGGGAAAAACAGTTTTTAGCTTATCTTCCTAGACATATTTCACCCCAAATTATGTTGGTTTCCGATAAAACGACAGCATTTTTGGTGGCTTAGGACGACAATATCTCTGTGTATTTTTGTCTATGTTTCTCTGTCAACTTAATATAATAGGTACTATCCTTTTTTACTTAAAAAAAATAAATAAAAGGAAAAAAATTATGATTTATCTATATGAAAATAAATTTATAAAGGATGTTTTATTAGAAAGTAAAGTTATTATCCAACTCATATACATGTAAATAAAATAGAAAGCCTAATTAAAAAATAAAAATATAATGATAATAAATTAGAAATAAAATAAAAACAATATATAAACAAAAACATCTAATAAAAGAAGGTGATTATCATAAAAACAAAAGCTTCTCATATCTATCTATCTATATATATATATATAAGAAATTTGATCTCTCTAAATGCTTGATAGCTTCTTGTTTTGGATCTAAGTCGGTTTAATTTATTATCTGATAACATCTCGTCTAAACCCAATAATTTAGAATTTTTTGATATCAATTAAATCAAATGCATGCATGCTTAAAACGCCTATGCAGTTTAACATAACTATTTAAAAGCACAAGTGCAGTCTAATAAACATGCTTGCATTTTCCTAGATCGGGTGCTTGGGAAGTGATCCAATGATGGGGTTTCTCCTAGAGGCTCGCAACCACTTCCCCCGTCCCCCGCCCCCTCCCCTCGTGCTCTTGTAATGAACACCTGGTCCTCCCCTCCCTCATTAATCCTCATGTGCCATCACCCAACCTCATGCTCTAGCTCATCGATGTCCTTTCTCTGCAACCTGATCCCCTCATTTGTCCTCCCCAAGCTCCTCGTACTATGGTTGAGTTTATCGCTAGTTATGGCACCTACAACTAAGGTAATGGGAATTCTCCTGCTCTGTCTTGCCCCCGAGCGTTCTAATGGGCTATTTTGCCCCCCTTTTTGACCACTTCCCCTATTGCTTACCCTCTTCGCATATCTAGAGCCCTTTGTCTCTAACTTGCTATGATTCCTTTATCACCTTCCCATTATGATGGCTCCTATGGCTCATGGGGGCTCCCATTGTCGCACTCGGGGTGGTTGCCATAGAGTTTCGGGCTCCAGGGATATCTTTGTGTCAAAGAATCTGGTTGTTGACTACCATGCACACACCCCTCCAGAAATTCAAGTTGAAATTGACCTTGCTGAAGAAAACATCTGAGTTCTTAGACATTTCATTTCCAATGATGAGGTAAAAGACAACATTCGGTCCTGGGTACCTAATATTGGCTCTGTGCAGGCTCGAGAATCCCGATACTTCAAAACCATTGATATATACTGGCATTTAAAAATGTTAATGGGAAAAGTTATGGTGGAGAGGAATGAAGGCCATTAAGAAATCATCCTCTAGTTGGACAATGTGTAGCTCCAGGTAAATCTCGTGGATCATAAGCTCCTGCTAGAATAAAAGATAGTTAGTCTCGACTTCACCAATTTGAATTATCCACAGCCACAGGTTGTTGTAACGGAGGACCATCCTCCTCTATTTTAATTTTCTCATGGATCTTAGTGTAGATTCTCTTTTTTCTAGTTACAGAGACCTGGGTGCTCTTACCCCACTTCCTTTCAATTATTAGTATGATAGGTTACATTAGAATTTTTTCTGCTACTCATAATTTTTGTTATTATATGTTCTATAGTTTTGAGACATAATGGTTTTAAAAGATGCTAAACTTGACAAACTGACATTTCTTTGTTGGTTTTCTTTCCCAAGTGGCAGACCAACAACACTCTCCCTGTATATTTCTTTTTAATCTAATACAAATGATGTGGATAATTAACATATAAATAAATAAACGTGCTTTCAGTAACCCATAATTGCTCAAACTTATAATGGCCACACCTTGTCCTGCATGTTGTCTTATTGGTGTCTTCTTCTCTGATTCTTACTTGTTGATAACTTGATCTCAAGTCAATATTGGAAAATATCATCACTCCTTTCAATTGATCGAAAATATCATCGATCCGGGGCAGAGGGTACCTGTTCTTTACAATAACCTTATTAATATGTATTAATTCAATACAAAACCTCAAAGTTTCATCCTTTTTCTTCACAAAAATCATTGGGTCACCCTAGGGTGAGACACTTGGATGTATGTACCCCTTCTTAAGCAATTATTCTAGCTCCATCTGCAACTTTTTTATCTTTGGTGTGCTCATTATGTAAGGATATTTGGACACTAGGGAAGCTCCAGGAATTAAGTCAATAGAGAAATAAATATCTTTCTTTGGTAGAAATCCTGGAAACTCCCCAAACACATCCTCATATTCCCTTAAAATTGGACAGGCTTCAAGACTTGGACCCTTTTCTAAAACTTCCTTTTAGTTGCAATGTTGAAATCTCTCTAATAGATATAGGTCTTGGGATATCTTGAACCACCCTTGAATTCCCTTCCTCATCAAGACATGTGAAAGCCTTGTTGTAGCAATCTAGGACAACACAATGCTTGTCCAACCACTCCATATCAATTAAGAAATTGTATAACCCAAGTGGTATGATGTTCAAATATACCTTAGTGCTAAATACATTCATTTTTTCTGGGAAATCCTTGACAAGTTCATTAATTTTCCTCTTGGTTCCAATGGCTAGTTGAACCAACCAAGACTTTTCATGCTTACATTTGAATTTAAACCTTTCAACTATTTTCAAATCTATATAGCTATGAATAGCTCCAAACTCAATTAAAATAGAAATGGGATGATTATCAATCTTAACTTCTACCTCAATCATGTGGGATTGGTAGTCTTCTTGTCTGTTGTCCAAGGTTGCATAAATCCTTGGCATTCTCCTACCCATATTGTCCATTGTATCAACTTCCTCAATGTTATGCATAGTCCTCATCCTCTCTCCTTTTAGAGGAAAATATTTATACAAGTAGTCTCCTTCACATCCCCAAGGAATCTGTCATTTTATGTTTACCTTGTGTTGGCTTCCCTTGTTGATATGCTTGAGAGTTATTCCTAACAAATGGTGGTTTTAATCCTTTCTTTCTCTGGTCCATCTTGCCTCTCTTCTTATCATCCCAGGCCTTTTCAAAAGGGGTTCTTCCTTTGTTCTTCTCATACAAATACTTAGCTTTTCTTATAGCTTCTTCCAAGGTCTTGGTCTCATCAAAATGAATTTTATCACTATTAAAAGAATATATCTCACTCATATATATTTGTATTTTTACCTTCACATCCTTTATGAAGTCAACATACCTCAACATTTCAAGGAATCTCTTCTCATAATCATCCATTGTCATGCTTCCAAGCTTGAGTTCAAAGAAATCTTTCATTTTCTTGTCATAATATTGCTCTGACAAGTATTTCTTCTGAAAAATACTTTTTGAATTCCCTCCATGAGATCCTCTTCTCATTAATGTGCTTAACTTGCTTGAGCTAATCCCACCATGTAGATTCTTTTCCTTGAAGATGGTAGGTTGCAATTATGACTTCTACATTTGATGAATAGTCATGCAACTGGAAATATTTCTTCATGCCCAACAACCAAGCTTCAACATCTTCTCCCTTCCTATGTTCTCCATCTGATTTTTAAAATTTCATTGGATATTTGTTACGAGGAAAATATCTCTATGGCATGGGGTAAACCACAACAGACGGAATGACACACAAAAATCAACTCTAATCTCAAGTATGCTATATAAATGAAATGCTAACAAGACAAGGTTAAGAGCCTACCTCGTCCGGACGTTCGATGAATACCACCGTTGAGCGTGCAACTCAAAGATTTATACCTACAAGTTGTCGTCAACAACCAATATACGCAAGCATATGGTGATAATATATAATGTTATCATATAGATTAGCATAATCCATTAACATACATGAAAAATACGCCCATGGAATAATAATTCAAATATTTGCAAGATATCAATTGCATGAGAAAAAAGTTTCTATTAAAATAATCAATAGAAGTATATAGGTGACAAACTTCTGTAACGACACATCTCGGAACTGAGAAACTAAGTCCCTCCAGCTTGGCCTCCACCACTTCAATCTCCCACCAAAGACAAGCTCATATAAAGGAGACAATGAGGTTATCCATCACAAAGAAGGAAGAGCTTGGGGGCTGAACAATGAGTTCAGACTTTAAAGGATAAATGGATGCAGACTCAATATGAAGTGAAATTTCTCCAAAGTATATTTTCTCTCAAAAGTTGAATTCTCTCCTCAAGGCTTGGATATGGCTCAATTTATAGCCTTCAAATGGAACTAAAGGGCCAAGTCGAAGCATTTCCAGTATATGGAAGGTCAAGGATCATGGATCTCGTGACATGACATGGAAACCCGACATAATTTTTAATTTTGAGCACCAAACCCGATGCACGCGGGTTGTAGTGGAGAAACCTGCGTATACACTTGTTGTCTAACTAATAGGGCGTGTATATGTGGAAAAATGTGTTTTTTTGGCTCTGGAAGGTAAAAATGGGGACTTCAAGTTTGCATAGGGAAATGGAAAGGCCATCTAAGCAAGTTGCATGGGGTGAGGAAATTTTTTATATAACAATATTCCACTAAAAATTGATTCCTATAAGTTGATTCAAGTTTGACCAGCCGCCAAAATGGCCCTACAAGTTGATTCCTCCAACTTTTCCACCAAGAAAGTAATAATGTAGATGAAAAATAATATAATGATCCAATCCAGATCATACCTCCCCATTTATGGAGGATTTTGGTCCCAGGAATATTAACTGAATGAGGTGAGGAAAATTTCCCTCTACCTTCTCCCTGGAGTACTACTTTGTTTTTCCTGGAAATTTTCCTTTCAACCCAGTTTGCTAAGGGTCATATCTAAATTTTGAAGGCATTGGTATCCCATGGTCGTTGATCCATTTGAGATAAAGGAAGTATTCCTCCAAATAAATATTTTACTATAAGGGAATTGTGAGGAGATCTTCTCTTGTAGACCTTGGTAGGCTTAACAAATATTCTATATGGCTCTTGATTAGTGTTCCAAACACTTGGATTCTTTGGAGTCGCCAAATGATATTGTTAGACAAGGCTCATCAATATGTGCATAAGATAAAGGGATTCTTCCCTTAATGGATTCTCCAAATAAGATATGTAAGTAAGGCTTTAATGTAAGCTTACCAAGAGAGTGTTGAAGAAAAGACTTCAAAATCACAGGAAGAATGACTCAAATATCCTCAGTAAGGACACCAAAATGTTATCACTCCAATCTAGCACTTGTGCAAATCCTTCACAAGATGCAAGATAAGTGTAATATATGGAAGTACTTTCCATTTCACCTAAGCAATTACTTCCTTCATTTTAGTGAAGGATTGATATCCAACAAAAGGGAGGATTCCCTTGTAACCTCAAAGGATCCTATAGAAAGGGAAGGAAATTATATGACCCCTTATCTTGGTTACTTTGATTGTACCACCAACTACATCAAGGTTCAAGGATGGGTCAATGTGGTTTAAACAAGGAAAATTCAATGTCTGTGTGAGGGGTATTTCTATGACAATGAACAATATCCACCACAATAAATGATTCAAATAAATACCCTGAAACACTAGTTATCAAAGGAAAATAAAAGGCTATAATAAAACTTGAAATGAGAGATGATTCACTTCAACAAATAACAAGTTTATAACAACAATAGTAAAATAGTCCTAAAATTAGCAAAGATGTAATAAAATAGATATTAAATGTAAGCTAAAAGACTATAAAACCAATAACTAATGATTGTTGAAATGAAATGGCATGAAACTACTTTAAATTAATGCAAGATGTCAAGCCCTAATGGATAAAAATTGCAATAATGCAACATTAAATGATATCATAGATGATCCTAGGTAAAAAAATGCAAGATGCAATGAAAATAGAACCAAACTTAGCAGAAGACATCAAGGAGAGAGGGAGGTTTAAGGTTTAAGTCACTTGCAATGGAGAAAAGACTAGTTGGAGTCTAACATGCAACTTCTATGAAGAGAAAAGGAAAGGAAAATACTTTACGGTTGAACTAACATGGAAGATAGTCCACAACAAATCTTCCTTAGGGTTTAAAAACAATATTTATCCAAGAGAAATAGGATAGCAGGTAAAATTACCACTTTGATAAATCACTTACTTAATACATCAAGAATAAACTATGCAAGACTTGAAAAGAACACTTACTAGACTCAAATAGTTTAGCATGAAGAAACCCTAGAAATGTAATCATCCACAAAACATTTGCAAATAATCCACTTGATCATTCTCCAAAAAGTGTTCACATGTACTACATAGTGAGAGAGAAGTAAAGAAGCCAAGTGTAGAAGTGATTCTCCACAAGATGAGTTATGATTTACAACTGAGGAGGCACTAGCCTATATATACAAGGAAACCCTAGTGCTTTACCTCTCTAAAAGCCCCTAAAATACATTAAATCCATGATAGAATGTGGATAGGTCTAGGCCAACCCCAAAAATAACCTCCAACATAAAAATATAATGCTAAAACACAAAAACGTCTCCTCAAAAGGTCACACATGTGGATGTGAGAATATCCAAGGGAGGTGATGTCCATGTGACTTCATCCTCCAAGTGGTACAAAGGTCATGTCTCTCCTCAAAAGGTGTAGAGAATCATCAAAGGGTCACATCCCTGCATCAAAGGTTATGTCTCATCATCCATCAAGTGCCAACTCATCATCATCAATGCTAGGTTGGCTCAAGAAAGCATCAAGTCACCTCAAGCATGACATTACCATCAAAATATTCAATGTCTCAAGGTCTAAGAATAATATCATCATAGGAAGGAGTCTATAACCTCTCCAAAGAGGTTCCTTATCACCATCAAGGACAATGGGGTCCATCCAAACCCTAATATCCTCAAAATGGTGCAACTTCCAAGTGTGTGGGCTTCCTACCCCCTGAGTGACATATCGAGTTTTATGCTCAGTGTCCTAGCTCATATTTGCAATGTCTAAGGTCCAATGAATGCCAAAGGGTATCACAGAACATGCTAAGTCATCACTTGGCCCAATGCTCATCATCAAAGGTGTAATGTCCTCTGTATAGTGTACAACATCCAAGGTACAAGCATGAATATTTCCTCCAAAGGACCATATCAAGGGTGAATCATCATCAAGCAAGGTTCACAAAATTAGGTAAGACCAATAACTACAAGATACAAGAGCAATTAGAATCATATAAAGTAAGCCACAACTTAATACAAAATCCATGTAAGCAATTCACATTAGGTGTCTTTGTAAGGTACCAGATATATCATAATAAGAAGAAACATAAATATTGCAACAAATACCAGCAAAAAAATAAAATATAGAGAATCAAAACACAAAAATGATACCTTTATTGATAGAAATCCAATTTCACTTGCCTCTTCGAGGGCACAACCTCTAGCAAAGAAAATATATATTACAATAATTATCAAGACAAGACTTTCTCATACCTTCTACTTCTATTTATACTTATTATATCTTTTAAATAACATTCTAGAGGAAGATCTTTCTAGAAGCAAAAGCTTCTATTAAGTCTTCTTACATTAGACTTATTCACATTATTATATAGGCCTTATTTATTAATGTTGTCCTTTATTACATAGAAATAATATTATTCTATCTACGTGAAGGGTTAGGGAGGTTAGGTCCCCAACATACCCTCTCCCTTGAAAATATCCTTGTCTTCAAGACTTGAGATGGGTAAATTGTTGTAGAATCGTAGTCAACTCCCAAGTGGCATCTTCTGGTGGTGCATCTTTCCACTGAAACAAAATTTCCTTGACGATGCATTGACAAAGACGATGTTCACGCTAGTCCAATACTACTTGTGGTTGCAATCAAATGGATTCTTATTCATCCAAATCAAGGAGATTGGTTTGAATTTGACACTTAGTTCCAATCACTTTCTTTAAGCATGAGACATGGAAAATAGGATGGAGCTTAGAATTATTGGGAAGAGATAACTAGTAGGCCACTGGTCCCACTCGCTTGAGAATTGAATAAGGACCATATAACTTTGGGGTGAGATTCTGAAAATGTTCATCTTTGAGTGAAGTTTTCTTGTAAGGTTGCAGACGAAGAAATACCTGGTCCCCTTCAACAAATTGATGTTCTAAATTACACTTATATGCTTGTTGCTTCATGCGATTTTGAGACATGACCAAATTTTCTTTGAGGGTAAAAAGAATGGTCGTGCAGGCTATAATAGTGTTGTCAACCTCCTGACCCTTGGATATGTTTAGTTGTTATATTCTTTTAAGTGAAAGTATAGTCGAGGTGGATTGACTGAGAGATAAATTCGAAGGTCGAAGTGATCAATCGAGCAAATTCGAAGGTCGAAGTGATCGATCGAGAAAATTCGAAGTTGAAGTGATCAACAACAAGTCGATGAGGTCAAATGATAATAGGTGGATAGGAGGTCATGTGGAAACTGACCGAGGACAAAATGTAGGATGACCGATAGTCAATTGGTAATTCGACTGTTAGTTGACTGTAACAAAATCCCAAGATTCGCGAGATTTTTAGCCAATGATTTGTGTGGATCTGTAACCATTTTTAGGGTACCTTTGTTTAGGGTTTTTCCTACTGTAAAGCCTATAAATAAGGCATGATGTAATAGTTTAAAATATAATCGCTAATCAATAATATTTAGATCAACTTGATAGAGGTTGTTGGTCATGTAGATGTAAGCCAAATTGGCTGTAGGGTTGTTCTTGTGTAAAGAAATAAGGTATGTTGTCGATTGTGTCTTAGGTGTAGACAAAGGTTAGGCATGTAACCTTTTACCTTGAATGAATAAAACAACAAGAGAGCTAGACACTCAAGGAATGTTGGTTTTCTCAGTTGGGTTTTTAGGGTAAAATCTTTGTGTACTGTGTGATTACTTTGTCATTTACTTGCTAACTTTAATTTGTGTTCCTCTCTTCTAGTAGGTTTAGCATGGAAGTCTATTTTCCTAACATGTGGTATCAGAGCTTGATTTGAAAATGTTGGATCTGAGCTAAACCATAGGTATAGTAAGAGTCATAAGTCATATATATTTAAATTGTGCTTAAAATAATGGCAGGTAACTCGAGAATAGAGATCGAAAAATTCAATGGCCAAAATTTTGAGCTTCGGCAGCTTAAAATTGAATATCTCCTTGTAGATTGAGAACAATGGGAAACAATCTATCTAGGTACCATTCTGATAGGTATGTCAAGGGAAGAATGAGAGAAACTCAAAATAAGGGAAAGGAGCATGATCTGACTTAACCAATAAACTATGGGACAAGTTGGGAATCTTGTACCAGTTGAAATCCATGGTAAATAAGTTATTCCTTAGAAATAAGTTGTATCTTCTGAGGATGAGTGATGGTAGTTCAGTAATTGAGAATTTGAATGAATTTAACACAATATTAAGTCAGTTATCATCTGTAGATATCAAAATCACTAAGGAGGAGAAATGTATTATCCTATTATGTTATTTTCCAGACTCTTGGGATAGCTTAGTCGTGGCTATAGGGAGTAATTTTACCACATTAGCGCTAGAAGACATGGTTGCATCTCTATTTTTAGAAGAAATGAGATGAAAGGACATGAAAGGATAAAAAAAAATATGCTTTAATGGTGAGAGGTTGACAGAGATAAAGGAAAATTCTCCAATAGAAAGTCTAAGTTGAAAGGTAGATAAAAATCATCGGTTCAATTGACGAGAAGAAACTGGAAATGTGATAAAGTTTTGCATTACAAAAGGGATTGCAAGTCGAAGGAAATGAAAGTCAGTACGGGATATGATGAGAAGAAACTGACTAAGAGAAAGACTACTCTAGATAAAGAAGGTGATGTGTATCTGGTGTTGACCAGTACATAGTCGGATCAAGATGTTTGGTTGATCGAATTAGGAGAATCCTATCATATGACACCTCATAGAGAATGGTTTTGCAAATATGAGAGATATTAAGAAGGATATGTGTTCTTGGGGGATGAATCGACAACCAAAATTGATGGACAGGGAAGAGTATGACTACTACTACATGATGGGAGGAGTAGAACCCTTCCAGGTGTGTTGCATATTTCAGGTTTGGAAAGAAACCTAGTATCTGTTAGAAAAATGGGTGATGCAAGAGTGCACACTCTATTCTAGAAGGATATGTACAAAATGGTCATAGGTGCGATAATCTTAATGAAAGGAGTTCATATTGGAACCATATACAAGTTGTTAAGCAATGTTAACTCAATTGGATGCAACAACATTGTTGTTCCTGAAGTTGAATCAATTTCATCTTGACTCGAATCATCTCGAGATAAGTCGATTCAAACCGACTCGACAAGTCTTCATCAATTCGACCCGACCATGTTATGGCATAAGAGGATGGGACATATTGGAGAAAAAGGACTTCACAACCAAGATGCAGGAGGCAAGGTTGTGCGACAAAATATCCCTTATGTTCATTTTCTATTATGTTTTGTTCCTAAGGGTTAGGGTTTGTAGGGGTCATGCAGACAAGGGTTTTCCTTGTGTTATAGCTCTCTCATATACGTGTGGGGTCGACTAGTAGTACTCAACCCAATATCTCAGGGCACCAACTAAGGAGGCTCGACCATGCCCTTATCCATACTACCTTATTACTCAGGTACTAGAGAGTATCTTCCCGAGTGTTGTTTTCGATGTCACGATAGTAGTCAGGAGGTCAATCAACTAATATAGATTTGGTTTCAGGAGACCAAGGGGACTCCCGATATACTTGATGGTACGTGAGATTGATGGTTGTGTACAGATTTTGTATGATGTGGTACTACTTGAACGAGCATCGACAAGGGCTACAGAGGTTTCCAACAAGGTGAAACATTTGTTTCGAGTAACCCTATGAAATCATCTATATTTCCTGAGTGTAGTATTCCCCAGTTGTGGATTTACATTCTTAACAACATATATTTGTGCTTTAAATATGTCGACAATACACGTCTCTACCCTGAAAAAAAATTACCCATGATTTATATAGAGGAAAGAGCCCTGGTACCACTTGCAAGGTACCATATGTATTATAAAAAGAAGAAACATAAATATTACAACGAATACCAACAGAAAAAAAAATATAGAGAGAGAATCACAACACCAAAAATGATAACTTTATTCATATAAATCCAAGTTCACTTACCTCTTCGAGGGGGAAACCTCTAGCAGAGCAGAGCTCTATTAGAATAATTCTCAAGACAAGACTTTCCCATGCCTTCTACTTCTATTTATACTAATTCCATCTTCTAAAAAACATTCTAAAGGAATACCTTTATAGAAGTGGAAGCTTCTATTAAGTCTTCTTACATTATGCTTATTCACATTGTTATATATGCCTTATTTACTAATTCTAGCCTTTATTACATAGAAAAAATATTATTCTATCTACGTAAGGGGTTAGGGAGGTTAGGTCCCTAACATTGTATCTTATTCAAACTTCACATTGGCTTAAAACATTATGCAATTTTCCAAGTTTAGGTATGGGAGGGATATCACAAGATCCTATTAGGTATTAGTGCCCAAGTAAAGGTATAGTTCCCGAAAAATCCTTGAAAGTATGAGTATAAGTGGATGAAATGGCATGTGGTTTACTTCCTGGTCATGGTGCCATTGACATGCAAGGCCCTGTGTGGGTTTATCTCCATGAGCACCTTTTTAGAGGGAGTTCTTGGTGCTTGAGTTACCCTTTCCTCGAAAATGTGTGTATTCCAAACCCCTTCTTTCCTTTCAATATTCTTTTATTTCTTTGCAAATCCTCTTTTCAGGTTCATGCATCTATTTTTTACTGGGATTGAGTCCTTTTAATTTGATATGCATTCAATACATTTGGACTAGGGGAAATCGCCTTATAGCAAGGGGGTAGAGCTCAAGCTGACCTTTGTCTTTTGATTTGGTCATTTGTCATCCCATTATTTCTTCTTTCTTTTATAGCATGTTTCTTTTATTCTTTTTCCAGCTTCATCAACCTCGACATTCTATCATTCTCATAGGAGGATCAAGGCACAAACCTTTTTTGGATACATGTAACAACCATTTCCAAAATATGGAACAACGAAAGAAAAATAGATGGAATGTGTTAAGTATGGAAGGGAGTCATATTTTACCCCTATCAAGGCCTCTCAATAGTACCCTTGTTCCCCAAGAGTGAAAACACTGGACTAGGACACATATGATGACCACCAAGGTGAAACAAGGAAAAAAGCATAACTTCCAAGCAATTATGATCCATTATCTAACTTCAACCCATGATCCTCACCTAAATGCCTAATGCATTAAATGTAACACTTTGTATGAAACAATGATCGTTGGTAAATTGTTGTCATTGATGTCAAAGATAGGGGGAGACTGATTGATGTCAATGATTTCAAAGACAGGGGGAGACTACTGAGGCTAGATTCATCCATATTGCAAACTAAACCAGAGAATGTTTTGAGTTGTGTTACCCTAAGTCATGAAGAAGAGAGGACTATGTATGAACAAAGCTAGACAAAATGAAAGATAGATGAGACAATATTGTTGAAGAAGAAATAAAGGAACGATATCGAGGATATGAAAAGTCATGCGGTAGAGTGATCATAGTTTTTTGAAGCTCAAAGGGTGTAGAGAAAGCTTAGGCTTGTGTCAGTTTGAGAAACAATGAGTCTCATGAAGGAGAAAGGAAGGTAAACACAGGATGACATATCCCACATTTAGAAGGAAATTTTCTCTCGAAGGGTTTATAATGAAAAGGTGACATTACATAATTTGAATATGAATGGAAAATCTATGGAACTTTGCGCAAGGTGTTGAATTTTTTCATGGATAACTGTGGACCCGAAACCGGATAAATCATGATTGTTGATCTCTGGAAATCAACAACCAAGATCGAAGGTTCGGGACCTTGTCATATTGGATAACAAAATACCAAAAGGTTTGTTGTAAACAAGTTGTAAAGTCCCAAGGGCCCGATAATTTGGTGGCCCGATGCCTTAGTGGGCCAGCTATGATGCCACATTAGCGCCACATGACAGTCATGTCAGTGCCACATCATGTTGGCTTACTGGAAGTTTGGAGTGGTGAAGTGTTAAATTTCAAGGGCTCGGGTGGCCTAGTGCCCCGGTGATCGGATATCGCCAAATCAGATATCGGAAGGATGGACGTCAATATAGTGTTGAAGTCCGAGGGACTCGATACCTGGTGGGAAAGCTCAATTTCCACATCAGCACCATGTGTCTAGTGAGATTAGTGCCACATTAGAGGGAGTCCACGTCAAAGCCATGACATCTCCATGACAGAGCCACGAAAGCTACTAGGATAGTGCCACATGTCAAGTGTCGAGTTAGCATGGAATATGAACAATGTCACATGTCAGAACAATACTACACCACACCATATTGCATATTAGATATTCGAGAAAAATATTGAAGCTGCATATTTGAAATTCTGGGGGCCCGATGGCCCAGTAATGTGGTTCTGCGGGCATGGTTCCAATACTCGATATTGGAATATCGATGAAGTGCATAAGAGTTAAATTTATGGGGGTTGGTAGGCTGATACCCCAATGGTCCAATATCAACATATCAGACACAAGAAGGTTGGAGAGTCAGTCCCATGTTGAAATCCCGGTGGTAGGGCCCAACATATAACATACTAGAAGAAAACATAGTGTTGGAGTCCTGAGTGCCCAGTGGTCGATGCCATGTTAGAGTCACGATAATATCCCCACATATGTCGTATAAGATCAATGACACCTGCCACGTCAGCTAGCACATGTGTACGGTAATCCATGCAGAGACCACGTATTAGGGTAGGTATTGATTCCATGTATATCGGATATCAGAAGACTGAAGGAGCACTGCTGTGTTGAAACTCTGGGGGCTCGGTGGGTCGATAGCCCGGTGAGACCAGTAGACCTGATAATCCATATATCAAGAGAAACATATCAACGATTGATATTAAATCTTGACCTGATTTGACGATGACCGCAAGTTCAAGGTTTGTGCTATGTGAAAACTAAATCAATGGTCGAGATATAATCTAGAACGAGATCGAATGGATGCCACACAACTGAGTTTAAAGGTGTATGGTTAAAGTCTCGTGTGTTGGTGGCCCGGTATACTGGATCAAGGAAAACATGTTGTGGATGCAAATTTGAAGGACTGAGGACTCGGTGACCCAGTAGACCCAGTGGTGTCAATATATGAGGAATAAGAACATATCGACGCTCAAGATTAAATCAAGGAGATGATCATATGATTGTTGAGTGTCAGGGTTATGCTGCATATTTTGGTGATCAAGAGAATATCAACAACCATGATCTATTCCATGGTGCATTGAATTATTGTTGAGTGTTGAGGACCAGTGAATGAGATCGCGTGCAACATAAGGGAACTAAGACTAGTTTCAAAGAATTTTCTTGTATAACCCAACTGTTAAGGAAGAATTGAGGGATCTAGAGCCGAAATTTTTAACACTAATCTTTTTGGTATATGGATAAATATGTGGGTGCATGGGTTCTATAAATAACAATGCCATAAACCATTTTGGTGAGTTGTGTTGTTGTGTGAATGTGAATTGTGGAAGAGGAGTTGAGACTTTGAGGTTCATTTAAAATGGAAGGAAGGAAAATGTAATTGTCTAAGGGTGGCTGCAAGGTTAAAGGAACATTTGAAGTTATGTAGATTGTGAACTGGTGGAGAGTGATGTGAAAAAAAAAAGAGAGTATCAAATCTATGCAGGTGAAAGCTTGAAGCAAAGAGGTAATTTGGTATTGTTGACTGATTGAGGAGATTGGTATCTCCAATAGGTTGGTGCCTACAAATATTGCAGTTGTAGGTTGGTTCCTATAGTCATTGTTGAGTTAGTTCTTAGATGAGGGGATTGGTGTCTCCTACAGGTTGGTGCCTGAAAATATTACAATTGTAGGTTGGTGCCTACATGCATTGTTGAGTTGGTGCTCAGTTGAGGAGATTGGTGTCTCCTGCAAGTTGGTGCCTACAAATATTGTTACAGTAGGTTGGTGCCTGCATGTTATTATAGAGATATGTTTTTTTGTGTTATCAACATATTAGACATAGGAAGGTTGGAGAGTCATCGCCATGTTGAAATGTCAGTGGTCTGATACCCCGACGATAGGGCCCAACATATCGCATACCAGAAGAAAACATAGTGTTGGAGTCTCAATTTCCCGATGGTCAAAGCCACGTTAGAGTCACGACAACATCCCTACAAATGTCATACAAGATCCATGACATATTCCACATCAGCTAGGACATGTGTACGGTAATCCATGCAAAGACCACATATCAGGGCACGTATTGATGCCAAGTATATCGAATATCAAAAGACTGAAGGAGCACTTCTATGTTGAAACTCTGAGGAGCACTTCTATGTTGAAACTAGATATCAAAAGAAACAGATTAACGGTTGAGATTAAATATTGACTTGATCGAACGGTGGTTGTGGTTTGAAGGTTTTTGCTATGTGAGAACTAAATCAATGGTCAATATATAATCCAGGATGATATCAGATGGATGCTGTGAAATTAAGGATAAAGGTGGATGGTTGAAGTCTTGTGGGTCAGTGGCTCGGTATACCGGATCGGGGAAAACATGTTGTGGATGTAAAGTTGAAGGCATGGGGGTTTGGTGATCTGGTAGACTTGGTGGTCATGATATCTGGGGAACAAGAATGAATCAACGATTGATATTTAATCGAGGAGATGATTGGATGGTTGTTGAGTGTCAGGGTTATGCTGTGTATTCTGGTGAGCGATAGAAAATCAACGCCCATGATTTATTCCATGGTGCATCGAACGGTTGTTGAATGCCGAGGACTAGTGAATGAGATCATGTGCAACAGAAGGGAACTAAGACTGGTTTCAAAGAATTTTTTTTTGTATAACTTGACTGTTAGGGAAGAATCGAGAGATATGGAGCCGACCTGTTGAACATGAATATTTTTGGTATATGGAAAAATCCCTGGGTGCATGGGTTTTATAAATAACAATTCTAGAAACCATTTTTGTCAGTTGTGTTGTTGTGTGAATGTGAATAGTGGAAGAGGAGTTGAGGATCTTAGGTTCGTTTAAAATGGAAGGAAGAAAAATGTGATTGTATAAGGGTGGTTGGGAAGTGAAAGGCTTAAGGAACATCTAAATTTATGCAGATGGTGAACTAGTGGAGAGTGTTGTGACAACAAAAATAGAGCAACAAATTTGTGCAGGTAAAGGCTTGAAACAAAGATGTAATTTGGTATTGTTGACTTTTTGAGGAGATTGGTGTCGCCAGCAAGTTGGTGCCTGCAAATATTGCAGTTGTAGGTTGGTGCCTATAGTCATTGTTGAGTTGGTGCCAAGTTGAGGGGATTGGTGTCTCCTACAGGTTGGTGCCTGCAAATATTACAGTTGTAGGTTGGTGCCTACAGGCATTGTTGAGTTGGTGCTCAAATGAGGAGATTGGTGTCTCCTGCAGGTTGGTGCATGCAAATATTGTAATAGTAGGTTGGTGCTTACATGATATTATAAAGATAATTTTTGTGGTTTTATCCCATTTGGGTTTCCACACTGAATATCTGTGTACTGTGGATTGTATGGTTGTATATATTTATCATTAACTTCTTATAGTCGGTAAAGTAATAAATTGATAAATATTGTAAGAAAAGAAAAACATTCCTATACTAATTCACCCCCCTTCCCAGTATAAATAAGTGTGCCAACAATGACTAGTGTACCTCATGTGTGTTGGACGCCCATCATCGAATGAACCATGCTGATCAAGTGAAATAGACTGAGTTGTGGTAAGGGGGGAATCATTTAAGGGGTTGTTGCATGTTGATAATGTTTTTGATCATCTCTCGGATCACTTCCTTCATTATGGACCATGAGACATGATCTCCTCTAGTTACCCCTAGGTGAGAGGGGGTAATAGTTCCCATAACTCTTACATTCCTCTGAACATGAGAAGTGGGTAATTCATATTCAAGCACCCACCACACACTCTTCTTCTTCTACTACTACTCCCAATCTCCCTTGCAACCATCCTACACATAACTACACATGGAATTGAACCTGAGACATATCTTGATAGATCTCTAATTGGAGTAAATTCCATGATTGTCGTGACCAAATGTTGATGTCCGATATAGATGATATGACACATTGATGGAGATTCTCAACTCACCATTACAATAAAGTAATCATGACTATGCATCCAAAAATGAGTAAGTCACTCAATGACCTTGTGAGTATATATTATACATTTGTAATTACATCATTAGGTGTTTCTAAAATGAGAATCCACCACATTAATGCCTCTAGTAATGATGAATTCAGACTAAATGCATGGGTTGATTGCACTGTGGAATATTCTTAGTCATCTCGTTGAAATGAAGGGATCAAATTTAGATATATAAACTCTGTAGAAGTCATTAAAATTAAAGATCAAGTTGAAATGTTAAATCACATTAATGTCTCTTGTAATGATGAATTTAGACTAAATACATGGTTTGAATGCACTATGGAATATTCTTAGTCATCTCATTGAAATGAATGGCTCAAATTTAGATATCTAAACTCTATGTGTTTCTTAATATATCAATTATTCATTAGTAAAATTCATTAAAATTAAATATCAAGTTGAAATGTTAAATCACATTAATGCCTCTTGTAATGATGAATTCAGACTAAATTCATGGGTTGAATGCACTGTGGAATTCTATTAGTCATCTCGTTGAAATGAAGGGACCAAATTTAGATATCCAAACTATGTGTGTTTCTTAATCTATCAATTATTCAATAGTAGAAGTTATTAAAATTAAATATCAAGTTGAAATTTTAAATCATTGATGCATTCCTTATGCTAAGCATTCTTTGATTTTCTTTTCCCTCCTTCTCATGCTTCCTTTTGTTTATGTTTCTATTACACTAGTGCATGGTGGCCTTTTTATATTTATTAGTTTATTCTAATATAGGCCTCCAATTGAGAAGGATTCACAATGCCAGGGAGGTGGACATCACCCACTTGAAGAAAATCTACAAGCGTATTATAAAGATTCTCTTTCTCTCTTCTGTGTTCATCTTCATCGTGATTGAGAGAGGTGGACTTAGAATTGTATTTGTCATGGTGGCCTTTATCATTTTTCAAATCTTGGAGCTGTCATTCTCTTCCCAATGATGTCTCATGGCTTTCACCCCCATGCCATTAGGGATTTCAACATGGCCATGACCTTGTTCTTTGCAACATCCATCGTCATTCCCTCAAACACTTCACCTTCCAAGAAGCCCAACATTGTGCAAGCATGGAATGGACAACCAATGCCGACTATCTTGATGATAACATCAATCACATCCATTGGGTGGATGCGTGCAATAGGGAAAATCACAACAAACGATGAGGTGGATGAAAAAGGATGAACAAAGAGATTTGATGGATTGGTGTGAGGTAATGATCAAATCATCACATAGGAGATACAATGAAACACCTTACGACACAATAAAATACTAGATCACAAACTAACTAATATATACTTATAACCAAACACAAGTCAATATATACCAATAACCATCCAATGTACTTGGTGTGTAATGTACTTTTTTTTTCACTCAAAGGTTCAACCTCCCCTTATGGCTTGTTCTACAATCCTTTGGCCTGCCATCTATGACCCACTAATAAGCACTTGGGGGGTCATACTTTCAATGAACCTAAGTTCCTCCTACTGCACTTGGGAATGACCATCTTGTTGAAGTAAACATGAGCTAGCACAAGTATCCAATATGGAGAGCGAATGGACTTTAACCCAAGACCTCCCGAGATTGTGAAACATTCAAGGGAGGTTGGTTTGACCAACTTACATATAGGGCTAATCCCTCTTAGCGTGTGATGTATACCTAGCATTGTCAATGCATTAAGAGATTCTTTGATAATAAATAAATGTCACACCCAAAAGAGTACAGATTCATCATGGCCGCTATGGTTTTTGTTGATTAAGGTTGGTTGTCATTGATGTCAACCCTTGAAGAAAGACCCATAGCACAGAGGTTTGGGTAATGGACCCAATATTGTTTGATGTAAATATGACTCATTATTGTTTTTTCGTTGTTGATAAGAAGTAAATATGGATGAACTCCAAAGTGGTCCCCTTATGGTGAAAGCCCTCACGGGAAGACGCTTTGTGCAGTAAGAGAACCCATGCTTAATTGTGGAATAATGAGATGAAGGAAAGTGATGGATAGTTCTTGTCATTTTATTTCCGGTGGTATGTGGAACGTCACATAATTCCTCACGGTTAGAGAGTTATGGCCATGAGAAGTTGGAGACCCCAGGTTTGGGTAATGGACCCAAGTTTGTTTGATGGGTAATGGTATGAGTTATGATATATTTTCAGATAATACTATTCTATATGGATAGTACATATCATGCCATTTTTGGTGGTATGTAGAATGCCACATAACTTCTCACGGTTTGCGAGTTATGGCCTTACGAAGTTGGAGGATCCTCATATGTCATCTAGAAGCCCCAAAAGGTCAAAGTAATCAAAGTGGTTTAAGAGATTTTAAAGGGTAAATAATAAAGTGAAGTGATGAGTGTATTATAATTCAAAGTGAATACAAAATAAATTATTTCAATAATAAATTTAATGGAGAAATTAGAAGTGGACCCAACCCTAAAATAAGGAAAGTGGGTCAAGTGACCTAGAAGATGTTTTTAAGGAAACTACTTGGAGAGTATAAATA
>JASDQU010104967.1:93587-110009 GCA_032191745.1 Picea mariana
AGATTTGGATGATGAAATTGATGAGGGCTTTTGGTTGAGGTACATGTTGAGTACATGGTTGAGACAAGTAGTTGATGAGTTGGCACATACATGAGGTGTATAGTTGATGATGTTGGTACATATTGATGAGTCATAGTTGATGAGTAGTTGACACATGATTGGTACATACTTGGTGTAACACCCTGTTTCCCCCAGTTTGTAAAAATAACTATACTGGCCAAGAACTGTGGAAAACTCAGAAATGTGAATGTGTGATGTGAATGGACCTTGTGAAAAAGGTCGATGAATGTGAATAATATTATGAATATATATTGCAGGACTGCTGAGAGAGGATATGATGAAAAAGAGACCAGGATGGCTAGAAAAAGGTGGTGGAAGGCACCTAGAATGGTGGCATTAACTTCCATCGAAAACCAATACTGTATTTGGACTTCACTAGCCCAGAGAACCAAGAGCATCTCGCTGTCCCGAATTAAATGTCTCACAGGATGGTAGGTAGATGGCTCCTCAGGAATTAATGAGGGATGGGGGAAGTGAACCACCCATCCGTAGGAGTCTCATGCCTGACCAGTGCGAGGGAAATCATGCCACATGCAACCTCGCAAGAGGAAAAGGCATGAGGGAGAAGCGTGAAGAGGAGGACGGACGTGAGGGAAAGAGGAAGAGGAACTCTGGAAAAATACAGAGAGAGTGATAGTAGAGAAGAGGGAGAGTAACCCTCATTCTCGGTCACTGGAAAACCGAGATGCAGTCTCGCACCATCGTGGTCTCAGCTCGGGGGTGGCTAGTGGTAAATCCGTTGGGAGTCGCTAAGCCTACGGTTGGGTGGAAACGAGCACCCCTCTCAGCAGTTGCATCACCTCTGGTGTTTTTCTGATAAGTGTTTACTTCTTGCATCTTGAAATGTATATTCTGACATTTATGCTCATAAGCTGTGAAATTGTGAATGGTTTAAGTACAAGACTGTCTGTGTGGTGTTTTGATCAGAAATGGCAGTTGCATGCTTTTACTGGAAGGACCACATATGGCTTATGTTATAGATAGATTTGTATATACATATATATGCATATTGTATTAATTTGGACTTCAAGTCTGCTTTTGGGAAATCTATGTCCTTATTCGTCCCCAGGAATACCCAGAATAGATCTCTCCACAGAGATACCCTTCTTGGACAGCTTACCAAGAACCTGGAAAAGGATTTGAAGGCGCAAGTCTTAGTAACCCTATACGATAAAGAATAATCCTCTTGAAATCCTGAAATAGTAGTGTAGGGATAAGTATCGATCGACGGACGAGATCCCATTAGAAGATCTGAGGTCATTCACGACCGTTAGATTGAAGGAAGAAACGAGGGCATTACATGCCTTAATCCTTTTTTTTCCTTCATCATCGTGAGTAGCGAAGAAATCGGGGTTGTAGATCCCCAAGGCCCGTGAGAGTATCTAGACTGTTGGTTTTTCCACGTCCAGGGAGCAGTGGGAGAGTGCACAGCATTGGACCGATCTGAACCGTCATATCTTAGTTAGAAAACCCGACAGCCGTTGGATCTGTCAGAAGATGCATGAGGGTTAAGCCCTCGTGAACAGAGGCGAAAGTCCTGAAATAGACCTGGACCGTCTGATTAAGGAAGGCCACGTGTCATGAGATCACCCACTTCAGGAAATCGAAAATCGAGAATTCGGGAGTCCTGTTGACAAGAGGTCGGGATCTCGTATTGATAAGTCCCGAAGGGAATAAAACTGTGGTCTTATGAGAAGTGGTCATATTGGCCAAGGAATATCTTAGGGGGGGCTAATTGCTGATCGAAGCCTGTTCGGCACTTCGGCATTTCAGTACCCAGAATACCAAAGGGCATATTCCCCTTGTGCTCGCAAGTCCCGAAATCCCAACTTGCGAACTCCCAAAATGGCAGCGTGTGGTTAAGACTCAATTAACAGATGAAATCCTTTCGGAGGATTCAAGGTCGGTAACAACTGTTAGATGTGGGAAAGGAACGTGGACGATAGTACCTCGACCCCTCTCCACCTTTGTAAAGTAATGCACGAACGTGATCCTTTCGAAGGATCCAAGGTCTGTAATGATCATTAGATTTGAGGAAGAGATGAAGGCATTAATTCCATGACCCTTCTTACCCTTGCAAGAAATGAAGAAATCAGGACCGTAGACCCCATGATCCATGGAAGCACCTGGACTGTCCATCGGAGGGACACGTGGTTGTCGGTCGATGTTTCGCCATCCAGGAAACCAAAGGGCAAGAACCCTTGTCTTCGCAAGTCGCGAAATCCTGATCACCAAAACCTTGAAATGGCGTGAAGTGTGAATGAGATTAAGGAAAGCCGGGATTTGATTGTGACAGTTGATCATCCCAAAAAATATCACGACCGTTGATCTTGGCTGAAGGTCGCCGCCGTCCATCGAAGGGACACGTGGCTGCTGGTCGATGTTTCGGCGTTTCGGTATCCAGGAAACCAAAGGGGCAAGAAACCTTGCTTTCGCAATTCGCGAAATTTTGATACCCGAAACCCCGATGCGCTCTGTAGTAGAGAAGAGAAGTCCCGAAAGAATCTGGACCGTCCATTAAGGAAGACACGTGGTGAGCGGTCAGAGTTTAGGGAAAGTCCTGAAATCTCATGGACCGTTGGATCCACACTATCAAGGACCGTTGATCTCCTACACGGATCCCCATACCAAAATTTAGATATTTGTAAGATATGAGTTTTTGGGATTGTTGCATCTCGAACCCCCGGGCACCGAAATCCTGAAAGGATCCAAACCGTCAGATCAGGGGAGGCTTACAATTGTTGATCTCCCTTTGGAGGGAAACTTGGGAGACTTCGTGGTTTTTGGGGATTCGAATGGGAAAGGAAGAAGTCATGCATCGCGATTTCCCGAATCGCGAAAGACCGGTAAGGGATTTTCCAGTTTAAGCGCGTGGTCACGGAACGTGGTCACGAGGACAAGACCCAAACAGGAAACTTGTACTTGCTAGCCCTTTCGGGGTTCGGCGCTTCACTGTGTCGGGGTTTGCAGAGTCGAAAGACGCGACACTCTGGTAGCACTGAGTCACAAAGAGCGATAGGACGCCATACTTGTTCGGCCTGTGGTCGTGACCCACAATCACATGGAGGTGGACAAGGAAGGAACTAGCCTACGCTAGACCCCCGTAGGTATTTTGGGGATTCTGATCCTCGAGAATTCGGGGAAATTTTTGATTTCCATAGTGGGTATGTTACAAATTGGTATCAGATCATGGTTACAACACTCGGCCTGCTTGCGCTCATGAACTAGTTGCGCAGAAGCTCCGTTCGAAACATTCCTAAAAGGAGTAACCCTCTATCTTAACCCTCTTATTTCAAAAAGATCAAAGTCTGAAATGAAAACCCGATTGTGTATGCATGCGAAAGAGTTATGAATTTTGCGTGGGTTATAGAAATGTATCTAACTATTGACTAACAACCAACGTTTGTCTTTGCACCCAAGCGGACGATCAGCCATGGGAATTTACAGACATAGAGAATGGTGAATCACCAAGAGGTGGGAGAGGGCTCCCACAATAGAGATGAAGAGTCTAGCAAAATAAGGGCAGTAGGGACCCCTCTAGATCTAGCCGAGACTATGAGGAGTCTCATGGTCGAATTACAAAGCTGCAAGGTTGACAATGAAAGGATGATGAAAGAACAAGAAAAGAAAATAGAAATTAACGCAGTTTTACTACAGAGTTTATCCAATCTACAAAGACAAATGCAACACGAACCTGAAACTCAGAAACATGGTCATATTAGTGGCCACATTGAGAGGAGCACCTCGACTTAGGTAAGGGATAAGAGTCAGATGATTCCTCTGAGAAAGAAGCTGGCGATTCAGAGGGCTCTTCTAGCAGTAGAACCAGTTCGTATTCCCGAAGGAAACAAAAGATACAAAAGTCTTCCAAAGGTCGAAAATTCAAATAATTCAGAAAGGCCAAACCACCCTCCTTCGATGGTGAAATAAAGAAGGGAGAGGAAGTAGAGGCCTGGCTGCTTGGACTAAAGAAGTATTTCAGAGTCCATGACTTTTTAGAAAATATGAAGGCCCAAGTGGCCACCTTCAACTTGAATGGAAAGGCTTCCATTTGGTGGGAAGACCTTAAGAATGTGATAGGGATTCGCGAAGAGGACCTGTCTTGGGAACGGTTTGAGAAGTACTTCCAAAAGAAGTATCTGTCGAAAAAATATTTCGACGAAAAGACTAAAGAGTTTTATGAACTCAAACTGGGACAACTTACTATGGAAGATTATGTCAACAAATTCCTCGAATTGTTGAAGTATGTACCCTATATCAAAGTGGAAAAGGCAAAGGTGTAACGCTTCATCAGTGGGCTACCCAAAGACTACTGGAACATAATTGAATTTGATGAGCCAAAGACCCTAGAAGGCACTATTTGAAAGGCAACCCATTGTCATGAACAATTTGGACATCGAGCAGAACCTCGTGAAGGATGGAAACTGAAGAATAGTTCAAGATTTAAGAAAAAGGGGATCAAATCCCCAGGATTTAAGAACTATAAGAAGAACCCAAGAATGAACTTTCCAGCCCGGAGTGTACACTAGCAGAACTTTCCCTCATCGGGCGGAAACAAAACTTCTGGACCTATACCAGTAAAGGTGAATAACACAAAGAGAGAACCTTTGAAATGTTGGGGTTGCGGAGAAGAACATCTCCTGAGAGACTGTCCACACCGACAACAGAATAGTCGGAGGATTTATAACATCCAGGAAGCTACTACCGTCAATGATGTGGCTAGGAGTGTGCCGCAAATTTATGTAGCCTTGGATAATAACCAAGCTGACCACCAAGCTTTAGTGGTGGAAATAGAAGGTATGATTTTCAACCATCTAGTGTCTGTTTTGGTTGACCCTGATTCAAATTTGAGTTATATAGCCCCTAAAGTTGTTGATAAGTGTAAACTACAGCCACAAAAACATACCAAGCCATGGTTGGTACAGTTAGCCACTGGCACCAAAAGGAGGATAGCAGAGATCATACCAGCCTGCCAATTGATGTTGGGTGAATTCCCCACCCAAGCAACCCTTAACATATTACCCCTGGGATCATATGATCTGTTGATTGGTATGGACTGGCTATCCACCCATAAAGCCAAACTAGACTGTTACCATAAAACCTTAGAGTGTGTAAGTAAAAAAGGGAGAAGAATAACCCTTCAAGGAATCCGAAAACCTATCTCGGTGAGACAAATATCAGCGCTGCAAATGAGAAAGTATTGTCGAAAGGGATGTCCCCTATATGCAATACAGGTTCTGACAACAATTGAAGGTGACAAACCAAGCCTTGAAGATCACCCTACCATGAGAGAATACATGGATGTGTTTTCGAAAGAGGTACTGGGTCTACCTCTGAGAAGGGACATAGACTTCTCGATAGAACTTGCACCAGGAGCAGTGCCGGTGTCTAGGACACCCTACCGGATGAGCACACCCGAGTTAGTTGAACTCAAGTTGCAATTAAAAGAAATTATGGATAAGGGCTATATTCGGCCCAGTGTGTCTCCATGGGGAGCACCAGTCCTGTTCATGAAAAAGAAGGACGATACCCTTAGACTGTGTATAGATTATAGGCAACTCAATAAGGTAACCATAAAGAACAAGTACCCCTTGCCCAGGATCGATAACTTGTTCGATCAATTGGGGGGTGTGTCTATTTTCTCAAAGATTGATTTGAGGTCGGGATACCATCAAGTCCGAATCAAGGGTGAAGACATCCATAAAACTGCCTTCCGAATGAGGTATGGTCACTATGAGTTTGTGGTGGTGCCATTTGGGTTGACCAATGCCCCTGCCACTTTTATGTGCTTCATGAACAATGTACTCAGCAAGTTCCTAGACAAATTTGTACTTGTTTTTATTGACGATATATTAATGTACTCCAAGAACATAAAAGAGCATGAAGAGCATCTTAGACTTGTGCTGCAAGGAATAAGAGAACATCAGCTCTATGCCAAATTCAACAAATGTGAATTCTTCTAGAAGGAAATACATTACTTAGGCCATGTTCTCTCCGAAGAAGGAGTAGCGGTAGACCCTGACAAAATCAGGTCTATCATGGAATGGCCTACCCCAAGGGATGTTTCAGACATCAGATCCTTCATGGGATTAGCAGGATACTATAGGATATTTATAAAAGGATTCTCCAAGATTGGTTGTCCAATCACTGCCCTCCAGAAGAAGGGGACCAAATTCCTGTGGACACAGAAATGTGAAGAAAGATTTCAAACCCTGAAAAATCTACTGACCCATGCACCCGTGTTGAAGATCATTGATCCAGAAGTTGACTCCCTCATGTTCACAGATGCCTGTAAGGAAGGGCTCGGAGGAGTCCTTATGCAGGAAGAAAGTGTGATCTACTATGAATCCTGAAAATTGAACGAGCATGAAGTCAACTATGTGACCCATGATCTAGAGCTGGCTGCCATAGTGCATGCCTTGAAAATGTGGAGGCATTACCTCATGGGAAGAAAATTTGTACTTATGATAGATCATTATGGATTGCGATACCTGTTCGATCAACCAAAGCTCAATGCTAGACAAGCTAGGTGGATGGACCTCCTTAGCGAGTTTGATTTCGAAATCAAACACATTAAAGGAAAGGAAAATAGGGTGGCCGATGCCCTTAGCAGAAGTATGAAAACAATTCACCTGGCAGCGGTGAGCACCTGCGAGACAGATGTTAAGGAAAGAATCAGAAATGCATAAGAAACAGATCCCTTCATCCAGACTGTGACCATGTACCTACAGCAAGAACCCGCCGGAGTAAAATATGAAGGCTACCAGATGACCGAAGGAGGTCTCCTCACTTACAGAAGTAGATTTTATATTCCAGATTGTGATGACTTGAAGAGGTTCATTATGGATGAACTACTTAAAATACCCTATTTTGGTCATCCAGGATACCAGAAAATGATCACTGCCACTAGGAGACAATTTTATTGGCCTGGAATGAAGAAAGACATAGTCGAGTACTTGGCCAAATGCATAGAGTGCCAATAGGTTAAAGCAGAACATAGACACCCAGCAGGATTTTTGCAACCTTTACCAATCCCAGAATGGAAATGGGAAACTGTCTCCATGGATTTCATCATTGGATTACCAACATCGACCAAACAGAACGATGCCATTATGGTAGTGGTGGATAAATTGAGCAAGTCTGCTCATTTCATCCCTGTCAAGTCAACTTGCAAAGCAATCGATATCGCCCAGGTGTTCATGAAGGAGATATTCAGACTGCATGGTATGCTGAAAGAGATCGTGTCTGACAGAGACACGAAATTTACCTCTAACTTTTGGAAATCATTGATGGCTGGTTTAGAGACCAAATTGTTGTTTAGAACCGCCTATTACCCTCAAACCGATGGATAGACAGAAAGAGTGAACCACGTACTTGAAGACATGCTAAGAATGCATGTAATGCATCAACCCAAGAAGTGGGAAGACTACCTGCCACTGGTAGAATTCGCCTACAACAATGGCTAGCAAGCATCCTTAAAGATGAGTTCCTTCGAAGTCCTCTATGGTAGACCGTGTAACACTCTAGTCAGCTGGAGTAATCCCATAAACAAGATTTATTTTCGACCCGACATGTTGAAAGAAATGGAACAGCAGGTGATTTAGATAAAACAAAACCTGAAGGTCACTCAGAACCGATAGAAAAGTTATGCCAACTAAAAGAGAACTCCAAGAGAGTTCAAAGCGGGAGATCATGTATATCTTAGAGTTAGGCCCAGGAAGAGTTCCCTGAAAATGGGAGCTTGTGCCAAGTTGGCACCTCGGTATTGTGGACCCTTTGAGGTTCTAGATAGAGTGGGACCTGTAGCCTATAGGCTAGCACTTCCTCCCATAGTCAAAACACATAATGTTTTCCATGTCTCATTATTGAAGAAATATGTACATGATGCTAACCATAAAATTGATTGGTCTGTAATTCAGGTGGAAACAGAGGGATGATTTCTACCAGAACCCCAATTCATACTGGACAGAAAGGAAACCCCGCTCCGGAACCAAACCATTGCACAGGTCAAGGTGCAGTGGAAACATTTTGGCCTAGATGAAGCTACATGGGAAATGGAGGATGCCATGAGACAGGCATATCTGATTTTGTTTACTCCTGTACATGCATGTCATATTGATAGATAAGAACATCGAGGATGATGTTCCTTTAAGGGGGAGGGAATTGTAACCCCCTGTGTCCCCCAGTTTGTAAAAATAACTATACTGGCCAATAACTGTGGCAAACTCAGAAATGTGAATGTGTGATGTGAATGGACCTTGTGAAAAAGTTCAATGAATGTGAATAATATTATGAATATATATTGCAGGACTGCTGAGAGGGGATATGCTGAAAAAGAGACCACGATGGCTGGAAAAAGGTGGTGGAAGGCACCTGGAATGGTGGCATTAACTTCCACCAAAAACCAATACCGTATTTGGACTTCACTGGCCCAAAGAACCAAGAGCAGCTCGCTGTCCTGAATTAAATGTCTCACAGGCTGGTAGGTAGATGGATCCTCAAGAATTAATGAGGGATGGGGGAAGTGAACCACCCATCCGTAGGAGTCTTAGGCCTGACCAGTGCGAGGGAAATCACACCACACACAACCTCACAAGAGGAAAAGGCGTGAGGGAGAAGCATGAAGAGGAGGACGGACGCGAGGGAAAGAGGAAGAGGAACTCTGGAAAAATACAGAGAGAGTGATACCAGTGAAGAGGGAGAGTAACCCTCGTTTTTGGTCACTGGCAAACCGAGACGCAGTCTCGCACCATCGTGGTCTCAACTCGAGGGTGGATAATGGTAAATCCATTGGGAGTCGCTGAGCCTACGGTTGGGTGGAAACGAGCACCCCTCTCAGCAGTTGCATCACCTCTGGTGTTTTTCTGATAAGTGTTTTACTTCTTGCATCTTGAAATGTATATTTTGAAATTTATGCTCATAAGTTGTGAAATTGTGAATGGTTTAAGTACAAGACTATCTGTGTGGTGTTTTGATCAGAAATGGTAGTTGCATGCTTTTACTGGAAGGACCATGTATGAATTATGTTATAGATAGATTTGTATATAGATATATACGCATGTTGTATTAATTTGGACTTCAAGTCTTGTTTTGGGAAATCTATGTCCTTATTTGTCCCCAGGAATACCCGGAATACTTCTCTCCACATAGATACCTTTCTTGGACAGCTTACCAAGAACTTGGAAAAGGATTTGAAGGTGCAAGTCTTAGTAACCCTGTACGAGGAAGAATTATCCTCTTGAAATCCCGAAATAGTAGCGTAGGGATAAGTATCGATTGACGGACGAGATCCCGTTGGAAGATCTGTAGTCATTCACGACCGTTAGATTGGAGGAAGAAACGAGGGCGTTACATGCCTTAACGCTTTTTTTTCCTTTATCTTTGTGAGTAGTGAAGAAATTGGGGCCGTAGATCCCCAAGGTCCATGAGAGTATCTGAACCGTTGGTTTTTCCACATCCAGGGAGTAGTGGGAGAGTGCACAACATTGGACCGATCTGAACCGTCAGATCTTAGTTAGAAAACCCGACAGCTGCTGGATCTGTCAGGAGATGCATGAGGATTAAGCCCTCGTGAACAGGGGCGAAAGTCCCAAAATATACCTGGACCGTCCGATTAAGGAAGGCCACATGTCGCGAGATCACCCACTTCAGGAAATTCAAAATCGAGAATTCGGGAGTCCCGTTGACAAGAGGTCGGGCTCTCGTATTGATAAGTCCTGAAGGGAATAACACTGTGGTCTTATGAGAAGTGGTCATATTGGCCAAGGCATATATCAGGGGGGGCTAATTGTTGATCGAAGCCTGTTCGACACTTCGGTATTTCGGTACCGGAATACCAAAGAGCATATTCCCCTTGTGCTTGCAAGTCCCGAAATCCCGACTTGCAAACTCCCGAAATGGCAGCGTGTGGTTAAGACTCAATTAACGGACAAAATCCTTTCGGAGGATTCAAGGTCGGTAACAACCGTTAGATGTGGGGAAGGAACGTGGACGATAGTAGCTCGACCCCTCTCTGCCTTTGCAAAGCAATGCACGAACGTGATCCTTTCGGAGGATCCAAGGTCTGTAATGACTGTTAGATTTGAGGAAGAGACGTAGGCATTAATGCCATGACCCTTCTTACCCTTGCAAGAAATGAAGAAATTAGGACCGTAGACCCCATGATCCATGGAAGCACCTGGACCATCCATCAGAGGGACACGTGGCTGCCGGTCGACATTTCGGCGTTTCGGCACCTGAGAAACCAAAGGGAAAGAACCCTTGTCTTCGCAAGTCGCGAAATCCCGATCATCGAAACCCCGAAATGGTGTGAGGTGTGAATGAGATTAAGGAAAGCCGGGATTTGATCGTGACCGTTGATCATCCCAGAAAAGATCATGACCGTTGATCTTGGCTAAAGGTCGCCGCCGTCCATTGGAGGGACATGTGGCTACCGGTCGACGTTTCGGCATTTCGGTATCCGGGAAACCATAGGGGCAAGAAACCTTGCCTTCGCAATTCGCGAAATTTCGATACCCGAAACTCCGATGCGCTCTGTAGTAGAGAAGTGAAGTCCCGAAGGAATCTGGACCATCCATCAAGGAAGACGTGTGGTGAGTGGTCAGAGTTCAGGGAAAGTCCCGAAATCCTGTGGACTGCTGGATCCACACTATCAAGGACCGTTGATCTCCTACACGGATCCCCATACCAGAATTCAGAGATTTGCATGAGATGAGTTTTTGGGATCGTTGCATCTCGAACCCCCGGGCACCGAAATCCCGAAAGGATCCAAACCGTCAGATCAGGGGAGGCTTACAGCTGTTGATCTCCCTTTGGAGGGAAACTTGGGAGACTTCGTGGTTTTCGGGGATTCGAATGGGAAAGGAAGAAGTCATGCATCGCGATTTCCCGAATCGCGAAAGGCCGGTAAGGGCTTTGCCGATTTAAGTGCGTGGTCAGGGAACGTGGTCACGAGGACAAGACCTAAACAGGAAACTTGTACTCACTAGCCCTTTCAAGGTTCGGTGCTTCGCTGTGTCAAGGTTTGCAGAGTCGAAAGACTCGACGCTCTGGTAGCGCTGAGTTGCGAAGAGTGAAAGGACGCCATACTTGTTCGGCCTGTGGTCGTGACCCACGATCACATGGAGGTCTTATCATGCTGATANGGCCTGTGGTCGTGACCCACGATCACATGGAGGTGGACAAGGAAGGAACTAGCCTACGCTAGACCCCCGTAGGTATTTCAGGGATTCTGATCCTCGAGAATTCGACGGAATTTTCGATTTTCGTAGTGGGTATGTTACACTTGGTACATGGTTGGATGCACTTATTTATGGTACATGTTGATTACAGGTTGGTGCATGGTTGATGCACTTGTTTATAGTACAGGTTGATTACATGTTGGTGCATGGTTGATGCACTTGTTTATGGTACAGGTTGATCACAGGTTCGTGCATGGTTGATGCACTTGTTTATGGTACAGGTTGATTACAGGTTGATGCATGGTTGATGGACTTGTTTATGGTACATGTTGATTACAGGTTGGTGCATGGTTGATGCACTTGTTTATGGTACAGGTTGATTGCAGGTTGAGGTATAGGTTGATACATGGTTGATGCATGGTTCAGATTTATTGGTACAGGTTTACAGCGGTATATCTCACAGTGATAGTGTGACAGTGGTTCCATCATTCTACTTCTACTTCAGGGTGGCAGGACGGGGCAAGGACAGGTGGTTGTAGCCACCTTCTGGTTGTAGCCGGAGAAGATATGGGGTTGTAGCCTCCTTTAGGTTGTAGCCAGAGAATTGAGGAGTTGGAGCTTCCCTCATGTTGTAGCCTGAGAAACTAGGGGGTTGGAGCCTCCTTCCAGTTGCAGCTGGAAAACAAAGGAAGTTGGTGCTTCCAATGAATGTAATTCTTCAAGACATTTAAGAAAAAGCATTCCATGGTTTTCTCCCGATTTGGGTTTCCACGTAAAACACTAGTGTACTGTGCATGTGTATGATTGTTCATTTGTTCATTGCTTATTTACTCTTTAGTTATTGGATAATAATGCTTCATTGATATAAATCTTAGATTATATGGTTAAAAGGGACTAAATTGCTCTATTATGGATTCACCACCCCCTCTCAGTAATCCAAGAGTTTCAACATAGATTTCATTAATGTATTATAATGACTTTGAAAACTATTATGAAAGGAGTGAGTTAGTAAGTGGACAAACACAACTCTTTTAGTGAGTTAATTTTTTTCCAATAAGATAAAGTTTATATTGATTCATTCATTTTTTCAAAATTTTGACACTTTGAAGCTGTCTTAAAATGACCCAAACCCCCTAAAGTCAAAATTTATAATCAAAATTCCCATCAAATAAATTGAAATATAACTCATAACAACATTTCTACCCATTTTGAATACAAAATTTTAAGTCTATCTAATTATTAAGTTTCTTGGTTACAAAAAGTTTTTTTTTTTTTTTAAATGTATCCACTTATTAAATTACTATATCACAAAAGGCTATCATTTTTTCACTATACATTACACATTTTAAAAAAACACACAAATTTATAATTATAAAAAAAATCCGTTTTAAAAAAATTAAAAATATTTTGCAATATTCATTAATACCAATACCAAAGCCGTGATGTAGTTTATTCATTAATTTGAAGAATGACATTCAAAACGTGAACGGGCAAACTTAATAAAACATTTTAAAATATATATTAAAAATCTTTACATAATAAAAATTAGATAATACGTAGATAATTGCGATATATACTTGTCCATTTCATATTAGTTTGGAGTTTGATAAAAGCTTTCACAATGTTTAACAGTTTGAGAGTAGTAAGTAAAAATTTTAATTTTTTTATCAATTCAAAATTGATTTTATTTTATTTTATGATTGGATTTGAAGTTTTTTTTTATAAGGTCAGATTTAATTAATAATAATAATAATAATTTATCTTTAAGGTTATGGTCAAGCCAGCACATCAAATTGGTGTATGTCTATGAAGGTATACATATCCTACCCTACCCTAACCTCCTTTGGATTTGAACCTATAACTTTTTAAGAGGAAACACATGTTCTTAACCATTAGGTCCACTCAAACTGTATACCTGTTATATTGAATCTTATTTTATAAGATTAGATTTTATTATCTATAATTTAGTTGTATCATTTAATATTACTTAACAGGTGAGATATCGCTAATTTTTTTTTAGAATAACTTGATGAAATAATCTGTAATCCACCAACTACAAGATCCAAATGAAACAACCTATAATCAACCTGCCACAATATTTAACATTCAATGCATAGCAAGCTGGATATTGCTCTGCCTTTTTCAATGACCTCGTGTGCAAATCGGAGTCGGAGTCTGTACATCATCCCGTCGACGTCTCCTGTCGCATCAAGACGACAAACTGGGTCACCATCGCCTTCCATCCCATCATTCCTTTCGGCTCTCCGCCGACTCCAGCAAGTGCAGCCGGCGACCCGACTCCATGCAGTTAAAGTAATGGCCGGATTCCATTATGTTGTCCTGCTAGTCTTCCCCGGACTAAAGAGTAAAGTAAGTTTCATGGACTATCAGCTAAAACGAAAAAGTTGCCTTAGGTTCATTCATAAAGTTGCACTAGGTTAATTCATTCATGCTTGGTTGCATCGTGTTAGTCTCCACGCTTAAAAAGAGAAATGAATGAAACCATAAAGTTTGAAAATGACTATTCAAATTATGTGATTTATTTAGTTATTTTTAGTCTTATTTCTTTATCTACACGAATATGGAGTGACTAATAAAATGGACAAATTCATATTTTTTCCTTGCTAGGTAAAGTTTTGTTATGATTCCTTCATTATTTTCAAATTTGGATATTTCTATTATTTTAGTATGGGTTAAAACTTCAAAGATCAAAGTTCCATAATCAAAGTCTTCATTAATCAAATGAAATTATAATTTTCTAAAAAATTCCTATTAAATTTGAAGAAAAATTAAATAAAAATAATTGAGATTGTCCAATTAATTCACCCAATATAAATATTATCTATACAATGAAAATATTAAATTAACTATTAAAAATAAAAAATAAAATTATTCATTAATAAATGAGACTCAAAATATCACTGATTAGGAATGACTTTGTTGTTAAATATTTTATACAATTCATCACCATAAATGAATTATTCATTAATTTTATTTTTTATTCATCATAATTTTTATTTTTATGAATAATTTATGATATAAAGAGTAACAAGTCAATTATTCATACTCATAGGAAATTAATTATAAAAAGATATTTTATAATGATAAAAAAAAAATTTAATAATATGAAATTGCACAAATATTTTTTAAAATTTACAAAATTGAAAATTATTATACCAAAATGTTATACTTTTTAAATAAAAAATAGTATTTATTAAATTTTCATAATAAAATTATATATTCAAATTATTTTAAATAATATTAAAATATTAAATTCCAATTTTTTATAAATAAAAAATATTATTTATTAAAATTTCATAATAAAATTATATATTCAAATTATTTTAAATAATGTTAAAATATTAAATTCCAAACCAGATTCGGGCTTCAGCTGATCGACCTCTTATTAGGAGATAAAGGAGTAGTTGCCTCTATGGACTTAAATTTCTAAATTGAAATATCACTGATAGCAAGACGTAGCACATTTTAAGAATGGGCTCTTTCTCAACTAGAAGGACATGAAATATTTTGGATTCATAAAATTAAAATTAAGTAGTGCAAAATCAAGTTGTTGTAAATGTATTTTAGTGTGTTGAATTTATTTTTGTATTTAGACTAATATTTCAATAATTTAAAATTGAAATTTCATTAAATTTTTTATGATTAAATATAGTAAGAGATTTACACTCGGATAAAATTATTAAGAAAATGAAACATATTATTAAAGTTTTTTTTTTTTTATTTTGAAAGAAAAAAGTGTAACACATCATTAAATTGGTTTTTAGATTTTGAAAGAAATGTTTTTTAAAAGTATATTGCTATTCAAAAATTAACAAAGTACTATTAAAGAGTTTTTTGGATTTTGAAAGAAGAATGTGCAACACACCATTAAAGTAGTTTTTGGATTTTGAAAGAAGATGATTTTTAAAGTATAATGCTATTAAAAATTAACATTTAAGCATTTGGGGTAAGGATACACCATTAGAATGGTTATTGAAAGAAGATGATTTTTAGAAGTATAGAGTTAGCAAGAACCTAATAGTGCACCACCTTGGAATATCCATGTAACTCTTGCATGCTTGCTTCCACATAGGCATTAGGCATTGTTCAATTGAAATATTTACCTTAGAACCTAATAGTGCACCATGTTGGAAAATCCATGTAACTTTTGCATGCTTGCTTCTACATATGCATTAGGCATTGTTCAAATGACATATTTACCTTTGCATTGCTAAATTTCTGGTTGGGCTTGGATTTTGATTGACGAGATGAAAGTGGAATGAGAAAAGGAGTAATCTCATAATTGAATCCAAGTCATTGGTTGGCGACCTGACCTAGTCCACTTCCTCTTAATATCTCTCCAAACACATAAATCTCCAATTTGAGTTGAAAGTGACATAGGTAACTCAAGAAACTCCTATGTGCATCCAATCTAATACATTGAAGTGAGAAGATTGGAAACATGGCTCTTTGGAGTCCCATGAGTAGAAATCTTTAAAATCATACAATGAAAGAACAAATATTAGAAGCAATCCCTAGTGCCACCTTGTTCACCACCTTTAGAGCCTTCCACTAAGGCCCCCCCTCAACTCTTATGTGCATCCAATCTGATACATTGAAGTGAGAAGATTGGAAACATGGCTCCTTGGAGTCCCATGAGTAGCAATCTTTAAAATCATACAATGAAACAATAAATATTAGAAGCAATCCCTAGTGCCACCTTGTTCACCACCTCTAGAGACTTCCACTAAGCCCCCTCATCAATTGCAAAGCTTCGTGACTCTTGTACTCATCACCAAACTCCTCATCATCAAAATTCCCCCCCTTGTTATGGTCTAGTGAAGTTAAATATCATTATAATAGAAAGAATAAGTAATGTCATGCCTTTAGAATGATAAAATGTGAATAAATAACAATGTCACTTCTAGGGAACAACCTCCTTTACACCTTATGTTTACAAATAACTCTTGATACTCCTAAAAACTAGATCTCCTAGGTGTATATTTTTTTTCGATGGCATTATGAACCCTTGTGGGGAGGATAACAATCATTCCTCCCAACCACTTGAGCTAAACCCAATTGACATCTCCTAGCTGTGTGTGAAAGAGAGACAAAGAGTAAAATTACAAATTAATGAACTCAACACTAACAACGACGACAACAACAACAATACACACATTTA
>JASDQU010104968.1:29344-61729 GCA_032191745.1 Picea mariana
TGCTGTCAGCAATACCACCAAATTTTGGAAGAAGAAATAAGAGAAGGGTGTTAAGGAAGAGTGTGATTTAGCAATGCATGCTCAAAACAAATAATTCTATTGGTACATAGACAATGGATGCTCAAAACAAATAATGCTATTGGTACATAGAGAATGGATGCTCAAAAAATATGACTGATGATGAAAACAAATTCCTTAAGCTAAAGAAAGAGAAGGGACACAATGTTTCATTTGGAGATAACAAATCTGCCAAAATAATTGGGAAAGGTAAAGTCATCCTTGGAAGTTAGAATACCACTGCAGAAAATGTTCTACTAGTTGAAGATCTGAAGCATGACCTTCTAAGTTTTAGCCAACTGTGTGACCAGGGACACACACTCATTTTTAACTCCCATGAATGCATAATAAGTAAAGAAGATACTGGCAGATTGGTAGCAACAACAATCAAAACTCCAAATAATGTACACATTCTAAATAAGATTGGAAGAGAAGTATGTTGTATGGGACATCCAAATGAAAGCTGGTTATGGCATAAGAGAATGTAACATCTAAGTTTTGACAACTTGGTTCAGGTCAGTAACAACCAGGCAGTAAGAGGCATTCCAAAAATCATCAAGCCCTCAAACTAAATTTGTAAACACTGTCAACATGGGAAGCAAACAAGAGTGAAATGTAGAACCAAAGAACATTCAACATCAAGACCATTATAAATCATCCACACTAATCTCTGTGGGCCAACCAAATCACAAAGTATGCAAGGTGACCGTTACTTCATGATGCTCGTTGATGATTACAAAATAATGTCTTGGGTAGCCTTTCTCAAGCATAAATCATAATCCTTTGGGAAGTTTAAAGCATTCAAAGCATTGGTTGAAAATGAAACAAACCTGAAAATTAAATGCCCAAGATCATATAATGGAGGAGAATTCACATCATATGATTTTGATGAATTTTGTGAAGATCATGGAATAAGAAAACACTTCTCAGCTGCAAGAACTCCACAACAAAATGGAGTAGCTGAAAGGAAAAACATCACTATAGAAGAAATGACTAGAACCATGCTAAATCAAGATAAGTTGTAAGATATGTTTTGGAAGGATGCAATCTACACATCTATCTACATTCTAAACAGAGCACAACTCCGAGCCAACAATGACAAAACTCCATATGAAGTATGGAAAGGCAGGACAACAAATGTCAAACATCTTAAGGTTTTTGGAATCAAATACTACATAAATAGAGACGATGAATACCTTGGAAAGTTTGACTCTAGATCAGATGAAGGTATTTTCCTTGGTTACTCTTCTCAAAGAAAAGCTTACAAATGTTTCAATATGATATTAGACAAAATGGTTGAAAGTGAAAATGTAAGAGTGGATGATGAAAAGCCTGGAAGGATCAAGATGTAAAGAAATGACCAGCCTGCAACACCAGTTGTGGTGAAGAAGAGGAAGAAAATGAGAATGGTAATTCATAATAAGAGGAAAACAATGAGAATGATAATGCAGAAGAAGAGGAAGAAGAAGCACCTAGACAAGACACAAAGACTCCTTCAATATATGTTCAAAAGAATCACCCTGAAGAACTGATTATTGGCAATAACAATGAAGGTGTCCAAACAAGAAGACAATTGACAATATCACTAGAACAAACAAATATGTCTCTACTATATAAAATAGAACCCAAGAAGTTAGAGGAAGATAGCAGAGATGAGAACTGGGTAAATGCTATGAATGAATAATTAGATCAAATTGAGAAAAATCAAACCTGGGAGCTAGTTCCTAGACCAAAAGACAAGAATGTTATTGGCACTAAGTGGGTCTTTAGAAACAAACTGAATGAGGATAAAGAAGTAGTGGGAAATACATAAAGACTGGTATGTAAAGGCTATTCTCAAATTGAAGGTGTAGATTTTGATGAAACTTTTTCCCCAGTGGCTAGGCTAGAATCCATTAGAATATTCCTGGCATTTGTAAGCTATAAAAGTATCAAAGTCTATCATATGGATGTTAAATTTGCATTTCTTAATGGAAATCTGGAGGAGGAAGTATTCATTGAGAAGCCTGAGGGATTTCAACTATCAGAAAATTAAGATTATGTGTGCAAACTGAAGAAAGCTCTCTATGGTCCGAAGAAAGCACCTAGAGCTTGGTACTCAAGGCTTGATAAGTACCTACAACAACAAGGTTTCAAGAGAGGAACTGCAGAAAGTAACATTTACATCAAATAAGAAGATGGAAATATGATTGTCATTGTGGTCTATGTAGGTGATATTATCTTTGGAAGCAACTATGATTATCTGAGTCAAAGGTTTTCAAAGGACATGCAAAAAGAATTTGAAATTTCCAAGCTAGGTGAGTTGTCCTTCTTCTTAGGACTGCAAATTTATTAGTCAAATAAAGGTATGCTTATTTCTCAAACATAATACATCAAGGAGATATTAAATAAGTTCAATATAGAAGACTGCAACCCTGTTAGTACTCCAATGATTAGAGGCTACAAGTTGAGTAAGGATTATGAATCACCAGAGGTTGATCACACCATGTATAGTTCAATGATTGGTAGTCTTTTAAATGTGACTGCATCAAGACTTGATATTATGCAAGATGTTGGATTGGTTGCAAGATTTCAATCTGCACCAAAAGAATCACATGTTATTGCAGTTAAACAATTTTTCAGATACTTGAAAGGCACAATGTATTTTGGACTATGGTATCCAAGGAAAGAAGACTTTACTCTAACAACATATATTGATGCAGATTGGGTAGGAAGTGTTGATGATAGGAAGAGCACAAGTGGAGGAGCATTCTTTTTTGGCAACTGTTTAGTATCTTGGCTAAGAAAGAAACATTATTCAATCTCCTTATCCACAATAGAAGCACAGTACATTGCAACAACATCCCGTTGCACAAAAAATATCTGGATGAAACAAACACTACAAGACATTAAGGTAGAATACAATCATCCAATTTCTATACTATGTGACAACACCAACGTGATAAGCATTTTCAAGAATCCAGTAATTAACTTGAAGACAAAACATATGCCAATCAAATATCATTTCCTGAGGGAACAAGTAAATGATAAAATTTTCAAGTTAGAGTATGTTCCTACCAAGGAACAAATTGCATATATGTTTACCAAGCCTCTTCCTAATGATGCATTTGAATATCTCAGATAGAGACTAGGGGTTGAACAAATCCCTCAGTAAATGCACCCTTTGTCCTTGATGTCAAAGGGGGAGAGAAAGAAGAAAATCTAGAGGAGTATACAACAAGGGGTTGCAAAAGAAGGAAAACCAGAGGAGCATACTGTTAGGGGGAGCAGAAAGAAGGAAATAACAAAAAAGAAGTCTCAACAACACACTGACAGGGGAAGCAACTCAACAATAAAGTTTCCATCAATGGAAAATGGGGAGAATGTTGAGTATATTTTCATTGATGTCAAGAATGTTGTAGTGATGGAAATCATACTGAGGATTAGGGTGGCATGACAAATTGAGAACCAATATATATCAAATTTAGCAGATAATTTAAATACAGAAATAAATCACGACCTTTGATCAACAAGTGGAAGAAATTGTGGTCGTTGATCGTAGTCTTCAAAGCTAGTGGTTAATTTAAAAGTGGGAAGAAATTGTGTCCTGTGATCTACAAGTGGAAGAAATCGTGGTCGTTGATCACATACTATTAGAGTCTATACTGTCGAATCCAGAACTTGAGGAGGACTTTGATGAGTGAAAATCATCTACGATCAATCGCGACTGTTGTCTCGCCTCTGTGTTAGATGGTTCAGATTCATTAACGAAGTAATGTATAAAGTGTTGGATCTGCGACAAACTGTGTCATTGAACCTCTTACCGAATGGATAGTTGGATCTTGTCGTTAGAGTGTTTGAGGTCCTGGAACTCCAATAGTAGAAGAGCTATTGGATCTATCAAATTTGTAGCAAGAGAGATCTAGATTTTTAATCTAAGTGCCAACCATCAGAGTGGAGTGTAGTGAAGGTACTCGAACAATGAATAATTATGAGGGATAACGAGAACCGTTGATTTAGGTTGATCTCTGTCGTCCATTGAAGGCCATGGTCAAAGTGAAGTTGATGAAAATGTTTCGATGATGGACTCCGAATGATTATGCGCTAATTCATAAGCCACATCAACTAACATGTCAGAACCATGATATATGAAAGGATGAGGCCATGTGCCAAAGTGCCAAGTCAACAAGGTATACGAAGAAGGGCTTGAGGTAGTGATGACATCAACATGAGGTCAGTGCTACGTCAACTACATGTCAGTGCCATGTATAACACAATGACTAATCCATGTGTCATCAAGTATAAATTCATAGTAGAACTTGAGCATCGGTCATAGTTTGTTGAAGTGAATCACCACCATTAATCGGAGATGCCCTGGTCGGAGTAGATTGTGATACACATACTCCGATGAAAAGGACTATGAGAAATCATGTGATCCATTGATCTGGGTAGAAAATATCCTCCATTCATTGTAGAAGAAACAATCAGAGTGGATTGTGAGTAGAGATACTCTGACGAAGAGCCTCAAGGAGAAATCTAGACCACAAGTCAGGGTGCAAACAAAATGCGATGCAACTGTATATCTACGTGGGCCCCACCCAACCAACTTACAAAAGGATTGAGGGATAAAATATAACTGTCATGGATGTTGAGAGGGTGATGGGATTGGAGCCGTTGATCTATCCCTTCAAGGACCGTTGGATTCGTCACATTACGTGTCATCAAAATGAAGTTGACGAACAAGCTCCGATGAAGAGGACTCTGAGAACCAATGATAATTGTTGTTCAACGATCTGAGGGTTGCCAATCTACGAGGTAGTGTTGAGTGTTTTGGACTCCCTGTGGTCCTGATGAACATGATTAGGAATTGATGGTGGAGATTGAATGGAGATCTAGATTTGATGGTTTTTGAGTGATGAGGTACCAAGGATCCGATAGTCTGGTGGTTTTGATATGATGAATGTTAAATCTGACTGTTATGATCTAATCCTGGGTAACAAATATGGAAGGCTTGGTTAAGGAGTTAAGGAATTATGAGACTTTTGGATAGGAGAAACAATAGGTTTCCAACTCTCTTGTCCCAAAGGTTCCCAACTCTCCAGTCCTAGAGGTTCCCAACTCTCCAATCCAAGATAACCCTATAGAATCCAATCAAGTGAGCATCTAGTTCAATTAAAATTATGATAATGAAGACTAAGCTCTATGCTATCTACTCCCATTTTTTTCATGTATTATTTGTGATATATAGGCATAACATGCAAAATTCTCGTAGTAAATATAAGAGTCACATCTCATTTCTTGTTATGATTTTGTGGATAAGTACTTAGACAACAAGCAATGCTCAACATGTTGAGCCAATAAGAATCACAATTATTTTCTGAAACCTCAGTCTTGGTTTCCCTTGTGGCAAGCTACATAGGAAACATTATTGTATCATGTTTGTATATTATTAATAGAATAGAGGACTAAATTACCAAAAAAAAATACACAATTAGGAAATGGGTGGGCTCTCGTGGCGATTCTGACCATTTTGCAATATTTTTTGAAATGGCCAAGCTATGAAGGATAAAAGATGATGATTTTGTAAATTTAACAAAGGCAAATTGGTCTTTTTATGATGGATCTAGAAGAAAATTAACTTTAATCCAATTTGAATAAAACCTTAAGAAAATAAAACAAGTGGATATAACATGGGCTCATGAGAAGATAAAGGAAATAAGGAGATACTAGATCTAGAGGCCCATTTGGATAGTTTATATAATAAGGACTTGGCAGGTTTTCATCAAAGAAACTCAAAGAGAAAGTGAGGAGTTGGAAAAAAGGAAGAGGAAGTTACTGGAGGACAAAGAGATTTCCTAGAGGTTAAAGAGAAAATCTCTTTGGCTTGTTAAGGGAGATGGAAATACTAATTATTTTCACTAGTATACAAATCACCAAAAAGATGTAAATACAATATAGAATATTAGGAGGAATAATGAGGATATGGATTCAAGCTTTGAAAACATATCAATAGTGGGGATAAATAACTTTGGTGCTTCGTTGATCTCTCTTGTGATCGTTTGGAACTTCTCCATGAGCTCCGTTTCTTGTGTTTGGGCCTGCACCGTCTTCTCCTTGAGTGTGTCCAATATCTGCACTACAGTCTCGTCGCTGACCATTCTTGCACATTCTGCCTGGGTTTGTGCCATATATGTTTTGGATTCCTCTGCCTGTTCAATGACCTCTGTTGCTCGCTCCTGGAGCAGTTCCATTTGAGCCTGGTGCTCCTTTTTCTGTGTCTGCACAACTATGAGTTTTGCATGTAGTTTATTCATGTCCCACACTCCTTTGACATGCTCTGTGATCAACATTGTCTTCTACCTCTGCTTGAGGTCTTAGATATCTGCACTTATCCTTTCTCCTTCATGGTCCCACTGCTGGACCTGTTGATCCTCTTCCAGCTTCATTTAGAGCTGTGCTACTTTCTCTAACAATTCAACCGCCATGTAGACTTGTCGTTCTATCTCTTTTATCTGCACTGTTGGCTCATGTTTTCTTTTCTCCTTCATCGCTGGTGGAGTGGTAGGTGTGAGCTGCTCCTAGAGATGCTCGATCTCTTGTTGGTATTGATTGATTATCTTCACAATCTTTACAATCTTCTCTGTCACTGTGAGTTCAGTGGTCTACGTGTTCTTTGGGATTTTCTCGTAGGATACGACCATTTTCTGGTCTAGCCCCTTCACACATTCCTTCTCATCTTTGGTCTCGATCTTGGCCTACTCAAGTACCAATTCCAGCCCATCCCGATTATCCTTTGTCTGCTGTAATTCCACTACATCTGTGTGCGTGCGAGACTGTACCTTCTGTGTAACACTGACTTGCAGTTTATACAAGGCCTTGGTTGGTATCTGCATCAATACCAACTGTAGTTGAGCCAAGTCCTTTAGCAGTGTCTGGTCCATGATTTCATCCATGCGCAACATGCTAGGTGTGACGTGAAACGTTGAGTTCGACTGTGCTGTCGTCAAGATCATGTCCTGCTCACTTGATCCAACTTCACCTCCTATCTGTGATTCCGACGGGGCCGTTGCTACGTTGTTGACGACTGTTTGTGCTTCCTTGAGCTGCCTGAGGAGTTGTCGTTTGTGTGCCAATTCTTCTTCAATTCTGTCCCTTTGGCACAAAACATTCTTGAAATCCTCGACTATGCGATCCTGGATCATTTGAGCCACCATGTCCGCATCATCCTCAATGATCGTGTATTATGGGGGCGTTTTGTGTTCCTTTGCCTTCTTGCGCACACCCCCTGTCTGGATGATTGGCCTCTTAGTTTGGCCTTTCTCTTGTGGTGTAGCACTTGATGTAGTTCCCTGTGCTACCTCCACCTGTTTCTGGTGTACCCAGGGCTTCTTTGTGTTGGTCTTCTTCCCTATTTGGATGCCTGTCTTGGACGTCCCCCCTTTCTTCTTTTGTGCCTTGTTCTGACCTGTCCTAGGTTTCTTGGGCATTGTTACTTCCTAGGGATGTATATTTTCCTATCTTACCTCCTCAGCATGTGTGTGTTCTTGTCTTACCTCCTCCTCCTCTCTCTCTGTGGGTATTTCTCGAATGAGGACTGGAATCCTTCTGTCGTCTTTCCAATTCTTAATTGCCATTTCTATGTCCGCCTCCGTGATGCAGTAACGCAGTTGTAGCCATTGATTGTCGGGGTCCTTCCACACTTGGGTCCACATCTCATGTCTAGTATCTTTGTAGTTGGTTATTCCCTGATACCGTGCAACAACTTCTAGTGTTACCCTCCAAGTGTTGGCGATGGTGTCCTGTATGTCACGGAGATATCCTTCGAATATAGCTGCATTTGCTTTTCTATTCTTGGCGTTCGAAGCGGCTCCAAGTGATAAGTATTGTGCTCCGTGGCAGGGTTTGGGTCTAGTGAAAAAAAATGAATACTTCGGTTCCTTCCGTCCCATCACAGCTATCAGGATGAGTAGCCATGAATAATGAAATTCTGTTCCCAGATCCTGCGCATCCTTGTAGTCGTCTAGGAACATATTCAACAAATAAGGGGCCCAACTGAGTGCGGTGCCCTTGACACATTGTGCTGCAGCTACGACAACCCTGACCAAGACTTCCTCCTTGCGAAATTTCTTGAGCAACTTGCATGCCATAATTTTTGTGGCCATTCTTGTCGCGACATAACTAATATGCATGATAATGATTATGCGTGACCTCCTTTCGGTGTCGTATTTCTTCTTCATCTCATCGACCAGTGATTTCTCCTTTGTTTTGTCCTCGAGGAATTGTGCGAGATCCATGCCCCATGATGGAATCCCTGTGATGTATGCGATGAGCTCTACGTCTATTGAGACGATCTGTTCCAGCCATAAATATCCACCATGTGTGACAGACATCAGCTGCTTGATGCAAATGTTTGCATACTAGCTTCTCCCAAAGTGTGGTAGGTCCAATAGACCTAGAATCCTAGTTTTGGCCAGTCCTGCTGCCCACTCGACTGGTTGATTGATTGGTTCCCCAAAGGGTCCTATAGCCACGGTATGTAGGTAGACTTGCTTGGTGAACTCTGGGAGCTTGTCCGTGTCTGTTACATCCTGGTATGAGTACCTCAATTTCTCTACATAGCCTAACAAATTTGCTGGTACACATACCCCTTCCGGTATGCGCGACAAGACAATGGATGCGGCAGGTTGCTTGTGTGGTGACCTAGGTACCATCTCCTTACCTTTTCGCTGTGGTGGCTGACTCGAGGTTCCAACCTCCATTGTTCGTTCTTTGACATACTCCTCTGGTCGGCCAATGACATCTTCCACTGCTCCCTCTTATGGCTGTTATGACGTTCTTGTCCGTGATTCTTCCGATGCGACCGTTTCTTCCTAGTTTGGAGCCGTCCCATTGACTCTTGGGGCTTCTATAGGGTTTTCGGGTTGCACTTGGCTACCTGCGTCCTCACTCTATCAACCCTGTACCTCTTCCGACATATCAATGTCCTTTCCTACTGGTGCTATCTGCTAGGTTTCCTCCACAATAGGTGTGGGGCTTCCCAGTGTTGTATTCGTCGATGGGATTTCATCCACATTGACATTTTCTGGGGGCTGAGATGGTTGATGTTCACTTCCCTACGGTTGCAATTGTGCTCTGGTAGTACTTCAGGGTCATCTCGCAGTCTGGCTCAGTTTGCCCTGTTTAGGTGTTGCCATGGTGGTAAAGCTATCGTTCGCCGAGCTCAATGGCCTCTGCAACCTCTGCAACCTTCACTCTCTGCTTCGTATGCTCTATCGCTCTATGCCTTTTCCAATTTCGTAATAACATTTCTGCTCCTGCATCCTTGCTTTGTATTGGCATCATGCGAAGCTTGTCAGAGATGTTACTGTGATTATGCTTTAATTGGACCACCAGTTCCTTTGTATTTCCATTGATTTCCCTTGCCATCTTCAGTTGGTGTGATTAATGAGACGTCTCGTCGGTTTGTTCTGGCATTCAATTCCGATAGCCACCGTCGGTTGGTGCTTCTTTTTCCATATCCACCTTTCCTGCTTGTTTTCTCTTTGCGGTGAGTATTGCCAAGCGTACGTGCTTGTTGGCACAAGGGTAGAACCATGGTTCAACGCTTCAAAAACACATCAACAAAACCCTAACTATTGACCCTTTTGGCAACACCTGCGAAGAAGATGAAGTCTCACCCGAGGTAGACACAGGGGGGGGTTGTAGGACTCAAGTGTCTACAACCTAGCTGGGACACAGATCTGTGATCACAATGCTTTAACAGAGCACTTAGCAATTAACATTCATTAGTCTTAATTAATCCTTATTCACATCGTAGGTAAGACCCTAATTACATAACATCGCAGTATTCCATAAGATCTAGCACATCCAAACACTTAGCATATAGAAATAGATCAGATCTAGAATTCATTCATATCACTAAGCATTAAACATTCATCCAGAATAAGCACTAGGAAAATAAATACACAACCACATGAACAACATAGGAAAAAGCACCATAACACATGATATTCGTGGTTCACTCCCAGGGTGGGTCTATGTCCACCAACTCTTCGTCTTCTTTATTATCTTCTTTCAATATTCTTACATGCACAGAGCCATAGAACCCACTCCGCATAGGACAGGATATCTGTGCACACCTCACCAGATCCTCCTTCCCCAAGTTTGGCACAACACAGAGCCTTCTTACAATCACTTGCACTTAGCTTTGCAAGTTCTCAACACACAGTATGCACAAAGAATTTACAACTATTTGCACTTAGCTCACTGGCTTACAACTGACTCATATCTGGCTCCTTCTTACATCGCCAATCTACTTATTTATACTTTACAAAAGGGGCCTAAACATGGGTAAACCCATGGGCCGACATCCCATACCTGTTACATAAACCATAAACCCAAAAATCCCACAAAAGGGGGTGAGATCTTGCGATCTCCGCTTCGCTTGGAGCTTCATCTTCGACCAGCCTGTCGAATTCCCAAAAATGGTCAAACAAGACCAAGGTTCTTCAAAAATTGGTTGAGGGCCAACAGGCCCCCAACACTCACCTGTGAATCGTCCCGAGTCACTCTGATCTGGGAAACTCTGCTTCGAAGGCCTTCAGCTTGGCTCGAGCTTCTTCGACCTGCTAGTTCACCAGAGCCTCCTACTCAACGAACTTCTGAATAAATTTCTCGGTCACCGACCCTTCCAATCGCTGTTCCACCGTGGTGACTACTTTTTCTAGCCATGCACCTTGTCCCTCAATCTCCTCAAAAATCATGCATGCTTCATCCTGCACTGGCTATAGCCTCTGGGTCACTTCGATGAATTTAATTTGGATGGCATGGACCTGTTGCTGAACAGTGCGCTATTCCTGGGACCTTTTCATCCTCTCGACTATTGACAACTACTTCAACTATGTTTGTACTGTCACTGCTTGTTGCTTTGCCTCCTAGAGCTCTGACTCCAATGTCCTTAGTTCTGGGTCCTCTGCAAGGCGCTCATAGGTCTATGCACTTCGACTGCTTAATTGCTTGCATTCTAAAGCCAATGCATTGATTCTTTCGACTGCACTCCGAGCAGTTTATTCCCTCTGATCTCACACTTCCTGCGAAGTGCTTGGCACGACTTGCAGTTCCAGTTCGGCCACTCTTGCTTGAAGATGATGAATAGCTTCAACGAGCTTCTTCACTTGACTCTCCACTATGTCTTATTCTCTGCTCTAATGACTTCTTATTTAACTCCAATCTGCTCTACGAGCAACTGTTCTTTTTCCTTCTGGATTTGCGCTTTATCCTCTACAAAATTCGCATGGAGGTCATCTTTCTCTTGCTGCACAACCCGACGTTGTTCTAGGCCTTTTTCTTTTGCTTGCTTTAATGCCTCTGTGGCCTGCTCCTTTTCCTCTTGGACCCGACGAAGGTGAGCCTCATTTGTGTCTGCTAATCTACGTAGCTGGGCAAGCTCATCTCCTACTTCTATGTCCCCTGTTGACAACGACGCAGTAGACACTACGTGACTCGAATAAAAATCCTACTGTACCCCTTTGAGCTCCGCCTCGATCCTGTCAAACATTGTCTCCTGTTTGGCTTCGCTTCGCTGCAAAATGTCTTCTGAGGTATCTTATACATCGACAATGATGAGGTCAATATCATCTACTGTGAGCATAGTCTGAAAAGGAGGTTTATTGGCTTTTGAATTGTTTCACAATGAAGGTTTCTTCAGGGAAACCTTTCTTTTCTTGGATGTCTCAGCCTCCGCGATGGGATCCTTAGGTGGTGTTACTTCACCATGGTCCTATTTTTTTTCTTCCCCTTTATTCTCTTCTTTGTCTACTTCATCACCTCCTTCTCCTTCAGGTGAATCTGGTGTAGTTTGCTTTGATGCACTGCTCAATTCCTGTACCTCTTCCTTCTTTTTCTTCTTGCTTCTGCTGGGTCCATCATATTCTTCTCGGGTGACTACAAGACTTCCGATGAGGTCGGGGTCAGAGAGTTCTGTCTATTCGACCGGTACAAGGAACTCTATAGACCATTCCTTGGTTATTTCTTCCATGTCCTCCTCTGTGAGTTTGTAATAGGATTGGAGCTCATCCTTGTGTTCGTCCCCACGCGCAGTGATGTAAATGAAATGCCTATCTGCGCGGAACTTTGCATATGGCCTGAACCTGTGTAGGGTATTCGACGTCATGTGAGGGAAAGATTCAATGGCCCTCTTCAGCCGTAAATAATATGTGTGGAACACCACATTGGATTGCCATTTTTTTCCCATGTCGCTCAAATACCGGAGTGTAGTGAACTTCGCGGCCAGTGGTTTAGATGACTCAATTTTAGGGAATGTCGCTCCTTCCAACATCTCCAAAGCAATGAAGGCAATGAGAATCAACAACCAGCTAAAATGAAACTCGTAGCCCTGGTCCCGTGCTTCGCGACAATCTTGCTCCAACTGGTTGATGAGGTAGCTTGCCATGTTCATTTGCATCCCTTCAGCGCATTTTCCTGCAAGGTTGACGACGAACCCCGTGACCTGCGTTGGTCAGTTCTTCCTAATGAGCTTACCAGCGATCAACTGGAAAGCTAGGCACACTACACCAATCTGGATGGAGGCTAACTTATAACCTCATTTCCCTTTCTCTACATTGCTGTAAGTTTCCTTTATGCGCTATGCCAGGGCACGATCTGCAGCCTTCCCTAGGTAAAAATCCTGAGGGCCGGATCCTTACATGCTTAATCCGGTGATCTGATAGATCAACACCGTATCTACTATGATGCGCCGATCCAACCACAGGTAACCACCATGGTAGCATGACAAGAGGGGTTTAACGCATGCATTAACCTCTTGATGTCTGACGAAGTGTGGTATCTTCATCACATTGAGGATGGTTGATCTTGCGATGTCTATAATCCATGGCTGGGGGATTATCTTCAACTTCTTCCTCGTTGTCTTGGTCAAGTACTTGTGTGGTGCGAGCATGCCATGGTTCTTGCAGTCTCCTAAGTTGAAGTCACTGCTCTTTAGCATCATAATCTGTCCTAACTATAGTCCAACTATGTGTATCCCCTTCGGGAGGTACGCAGTAATAAGTGTATAGTAGAAGTCCCTCGGGACGCTATCACGACTAACGATGCCAGCCAGAGGTGGGATATAGTCAGGCAAGACTGATGGGATGAGCTTCACATTTTCCAAGTCATCACGATGCTTTCTTCTCTTCTCTATCACAGTTTGGGAGGGCCCAGATTGACGTGCAGTCGATGGGGATGATTTCACTCCTCTCGTCGACGAGGCCTGTACTCTTGCAGACATGACCTTCTTAGCCATGAGGTCTATGAGGATTTATTCAATGAATTTCTCTACTGTGCTAAGGTCGCTCGACATACACAATCGATAGCAGATATCTCGGGTCGATGAACAAACAATCAAGGTAGCATAACAGATGGCGAGGTTACAATAAGAACTATGCAAAAGCGATTAGTTCTCCGTGGGCTTGGATAATCACAATTGGAAAAAGTGTCCACGGTAAGACAGTCGACGGGTTAAATAGATAAAATCATAACGGATTCCTCCAATGGCTAGGAATGCCTTAATCAATACAATTCCATCCGTTATGGCGGGGTCCCATGGTCCAATGACGAACGCTCTGGCAATAATTTCATTTCTAGCCATTCTGGAGCGTCATTCTAACAGTCGGGATGCCTCCAACGATCATATTGCTTCATTTTGGTGAAGTTCCAGTCAGTGCTGTTCTGCTATTCCTCCCAATGAAGGAATCATATCAGGCTTTCCTAAGATTTCCCAAGTACTTTCTGTCATAATGTTCACCTGTGTTTATGCATCCAATACACAGTCTATGTCGAAGTCTCCTATTCTTGTTTCTATGCACTCTTTCTCTTTTAAAATATCTGATAAACTGATGTCTCTGTGATCATTCAATGTTTCTTTCATCTGCAATAATATATCCTCTGATTATTTCTGGTTCTTTAGCATATTCTTAGTCTCTTGAACTTCCTCATGGTTTTCTTATCTCATGTTCATCTTCTCCACTTTAGCATTCATTCTAGGGCAATCCAAAACTTCATGTCCAATAGCTTTACAACAAAGGAAAATAGGAGTTCTACCAGGGAATTCCTTAGCAAGATGTCCCGATCTTCTGCAATTATAACATAATGTCAATCCTCTCTTTCTCTTAAACGATCCCCAACCTTTCCTGTACTACACACTGGGATCACAGTGATAGACCTGGAAAAAATTCTTTCTAGGATCCTGCATCCACTTGTTAGTCCAAAAATTATTTCTATGCATAGGGATAACATATCTTTCACTATTTTTATCAGATCTATTCATATCACATCTTCTTTTTTCTAGTTGTGCCGTAGTTTTCAGACTAGGATGAAATCTATCAAATATACTTAGATCCATTCTTTCAAAATAAAAATTTCCACTTATCTTACCTTTATCAGAGCACAAAGCTTTAAGATCTTACCTCTTTTCTTTAGATCAAACTTTGCTTCTTAGCACAAAGCTTCACAAGTCAAGTAGAGTACTACACACTACAACAACAAATGTACGCACAGAGCTTTCTCTTTTCTTCAGTTCCCAACAATCACAGTTTTAGGTCCCGGCAACAGAACCATTTGTTGGCACAGGGGCAGACCTAGGGTTCAACGCTTCAACAACGCACCAACAAAACCCTAACTACCGACCCTTTCGGCAACACCTGCAAAGCAGATGCAGTCTCACCCGAGGTAGAGGCAGGGGGGTTGCAGGAATCAAGTGTCTAGAACCTATCTGGGACAAAGATATGTGATCACAATGCTTTAATAGAGCACTTAGAAGTTAACATTCATTAGTATTTAACCCTTATTCACATCGCAGGTAAGACCCTAATTACATAACATCACAGTATTCTACAAGATCTAGCACATCCAAGCACTTAACATATAGAAATAAATAAGATCTAGCATTCATTCATATCACTAAGCATTAAACATTCATCCAAAATAAGCACTAAGAAAATAAATATACAACCACATGAACAACATAGCACAAAGCACCATAACACAGGATATACGTGGTTCACCCCCAGCGCGGGGCTACGTCCACCAAATCTTTGTCTTCTTTATTATCTTCTTTCAACCTTCTTACATGCACAGAGCCACATAACCCACTCCGCATAGGACATGAGATCTGCGCACACCTCACCAGATCCTCCTTCCTCAAGTTTGGCACATCACAGAGCCTTCTTACAATCACTTGCACTTAGGTCTACAAGTTCTCAACACACAGTATGCACAAAGCATTTACAACTATTTGCACTTAGCTCACTGGCTTACAACTGACTCATATATGGCTCCTTCTTACATTGCCAAGCTACTTATTTATACTTTACAAAAGGGGCCTAAACATGGGTAAACCCATGGGTCGACATCCCATACCCGTTACATAAACCCTAAACCCAAAAAGCCCACAAAAGGGGGCGAGATCCCGCGATCTCTGCTTCGCCTAGCGCTTCATCTTTGACCAGCCTGTTGAAGTCCCAAAAATGGTCAAACATGTCCAAGGTTCTCGAAAACTTGGTCGAGGGCCAACAATGCTCAGTCATGTACTATATCTTTTTTTTTTCCTGCACGACGACTTTCAAGTTGCGGGTGGTCGACTGCCCTTGCACAACTTCAGTCGGCTCCCATTGATCATCCCTCTGAGTTCCGTGCTTCCTAAGTCCTTCAATTGTACAACTCTTCCATCTGTGACAATTTGTACTTCATATGGTCCTAACCAGTGCATTACGAGTTTTCCCAGATGTTAAAGGGATTTACTGTCATACATCAACACTAAGTCTCCTGCCTTCAAAGTTTTCCTCTTGATATGTCTGTCATGCCAAGATTTGTCCCTTGTTTTCTGAAATTCTTGGTGGAACCCTGCTAGGATCCTATCTTCCTCCATGATCACTGGTTTATTCAGCCTATCCTGTACTGTGCCTCATTGTGTCATGTTCGTAATCGCTGCTACGAGCAGACTGGGTACCCAAAATTCTAATGGCATCACTGCTTCTTGTCCATATACCAATCTGAATGGCGTGTGTCTTGTCAAGTTCTTGCATGTGGTCATGTATTCCCACAATATTGCTGGTATTTTTAGGTCCTAATCATCCATGTTGACATTACATATCTTCGTTAGTCCATTTTCAAGGATTTTGTTAAGGGCTTCTATTGTTCCGTTTGCTTGTGGATGATATGGTGTACTCTTTTGATGATGGACTTCAAATTCCTCAGTCACTCCCTTAATATTGTTGTTAATGAAGTGAGTGCCTTGATCACTCATCAAAATCCATGGGCAACCAAATCTAGTGATCACTTGCTCAAATAGAAAGTGTGTTGCTGTCTCTGCTTTGCAATCTTTGATTGGTGCTGCTTCTTTCCATCTTGTCAGGTATTTTGTCACGGTGATAATGTACCTTTCTCCTGTCCTCTTTGATGGTGGAATAATTGGTCCCACTAAATCTATTTCCCATTTTTCGAATACCTTCAAGGTTACTTGTGGTTGCAGGGGCATATCGTCCCTTCTGTTAGGTTTACCAACCCTCTGACATACATTGCATCTCTGGAAGTACTCTTTTGAGTCTCTGTGAATGGTTGGCCACCATAGTCCTGCGCGCAGTACCTTTTACGCGATAGTTTTTCCTGCGTAATGTCCTCCTGCTATTCCCTCATGGGATTTTGCTAAAATCCTTGGTATTTCATGTTCTAGCACATATCTTCGCAAGATGTTATCTGTGCCCATTTTGTATAAGTGTCCTGAAATCAGTTGATAGTCTACAGGCCAGACTACTAGGTTTTTCTTCTGTGCAGTGTTATATGCTTGTGGCACAGTCCCTGTACTCAAGTACTGGATGATGTCTGCAAAGTATTCATCGATGATCTGGGCTGAAAATAACTGTGTGTCTGGAAAGTTGTCCTCTAAATTTGTAGGTTCCTCTCCGATTGCGACTCTTGATAGGTGGTCAGGTCCCGCGTTCAACTTCCCTGGCTTGACTATTACTTCAAAATCAAATTCTTGAAAGAACAGTAGCCATCGACAGATTCTCCCCCCTAACACTGGCTTGTTGACCATGTATTTGAACGCTGAATGGTCTGTGAACATCTTGAAATGTTTCCCCAATAAGTAGTGTCTGAAATTTTGAAGCACATAGACCATAGCTAGGCCTTCCTTCTTTGTAGTGTTGTAGTTCTGATCCAATTCTGACAGTTTTCTTCTAGCAAATGCTATCGGATGATCTAATTATCCTGGTCCTAGTTGCGCCAGAATAACTCCAAGTGCTATGGCCGATGCATCTACATGTACGTGGAATGTATTCTCCCAGTTTGAGAATACTAGTATTGGCACGGTGACCATTTTTTCTTTCAACGTATCCAGGCCGTGTTGACACTCCTCATTCCACTAGAAATTTGTATCTTTCCTTAGCAGTTTCTCCATTGGCGTGGTGATCTGCGCGTACCCTTTTATAAATTTTCTGTAGTATCATGTGTGTCCCAATGTGGCTCTTAGTTGTTGAACTGTTTTTGGTGGTGGCAGGTTAACGATTACTTCAATTTTGGCAGGATCTACTAGTAAACCTTGCTTGCATACTATATGGCCCAATAGTATCCGAAACGGTGTTCCAAAGATGCATTTCTTGATGTTTAATGATATCTAGCACTACCTGCATCTTTCTAACATCAGCTGCAAGACCTCTACATGGTCTTTCAATAGACTATAAACTGTCCAATCGTCCAAGTATACCTCTATAAATTGGTGGATAAATCCTTTAAACACATCTATGAATACTCTGGAAAATATTGCTGGTGCATTCTTCATTCCAAACATCATGATTGTGTACTGGTAGGATCCCCATTCTGTAGAAAAAGTGGTCTTGTATCTGTCTTCCAGCGCTATCTTGATCTGATGGTATCCTGAAAATTCGTCGGTGAATGAATAAACTTCCTGTCATCCTATGTTCTCTAACACCTCATCTGTGAACGATGTAGGGAACGAGTCATGTAGGCACACATCATTCAACTTTCTCAAGTCAACGCATATTCTTATCCCGCCTTGTTTTTTATCCCGAAATACCATTGGGATTATCCATTCTGATTCTTCCACATGTTCTATGATTCCAGTTTCGAGCATCCTATTGATCTCAACTTTGAATTTTTGCTTATATATCAGATTTAGTCTATATGGTCGCTGTCTGATTGGTCTTGCCTCAGCTCTGAGAGGTATCTTCATTTCCCCTAGCTCTCCTAGTATGCCTTTCATTTCTGTGAACGTTGTGGGAAACAGGTCGTTGTACTCGCACAATAACTCTATTATGCTTTCCACTGTTTGCTCATCCCAATAGTCTCCAATGCTGGCCATTTTGGGATTCTCAACTGTCCCAATGTTGACTTTTTCCTCCTTGATTGGCACAACAATTACTTATGATTCTAGAGGCGGGCCCCTTTTGCCTTCAGCTTCCTCAATCTGAATATTGTGTGGATTGACTTCATCTGGTACTTCTTCCTGCACATGGTAGCATGACAACAATTCTTTCATTGTCCGTCTGTTCTGCTGTTGCTCTTCTGTTATGAGTTTGACTTCTGATTGCTGAATGAATATCACCCCTCATATTTTTTTAAGTGCTGCATCTATGTTGGGGTTCTCATGTTCAAATGAGAAAGTGACTGTAAAGTTCTATTTTAGTACTGTCCAACTCGTAGTTCCTTTGCGCAGTTCCTGGTCTGTATATTAGTTTGCTGGGATGCCCTCTAATGTATGTATGAAATGATGAGGCCATTCTTCTGGGGGTGTCATTTTCCACAACGCTGTGCACTTCTTCAAGTGTTCCATTGGTGCCCCCTGTCCATCGTACTTATGCTATTGGTTGGTTCTCTGTTTTGTGCCAAACCGTATGTGCAGTAACTGCTTACAATGGTACCAATCCTTGATTGTTTCTTTGTGTGCGCCCCACCATTTTGTAGGTGTGGCCTTAATTGCTATATCTAGTGATAAAAGTCTCTGATTTTCTAACACTTCATCTTCTTAATGTGTCAAGAATGCTTCTATATCGTTTACCCCATGGAAACTCGGTGGTTCCCTTATCTCCGTACCTACCCATCTTACTGCGTAGTCTATTCTTGCGCATCTTCTTGTGGAAAATTCATGTAGCCTCTATTGCAATTTCTCTAAACCTGTATCTAAGTTTGATGCACATGAAGTAATGCTCCACCAACTGAGTATCCCATCTGCAGTTGGGTTTACGTAGTCTCGATCTCGTGCAGTTGTTCTGTACAACTCACTAATTTCCTCCAATTCCAAGAAAGTAGGCTCTACAAACCTTTCCCCTTCCAATGGGTCTAACGACGCAATGAACTTGTATTCTCCTAACTCAAATGTCATTTTCCATTTCTTTAAGTTGATTATGGCCTAGTTATGAGACACCCAATCTAAGTTGAGAAACGCTGGATATGGTGTTGTGCTGTCCACTATTTCAATTACTTCGAAGACTTCTTTAGTGCACACTCCATCCAAGTCTATTGTCACTCCTTTCAGTCTCCCAATTGGTAGAACTCTGTGTTGGTTTGCTATTTTTAGCTTAATGAGTGAATATCCTAATGTGGGCTCTCCCATACATTTCCATGTATTCTTGGGTAGTACATTGAGTTCGGATCCTAGATCCAGTATAATATCTCCCATGTTGAAATCTCCAATGTTGGCATTCAGCCTGAACTTCCTACTTGTTCTTCTCCTTGTATGTAAGTGATTCACTGTTTTCTGTTCTAGTTTCCCTTTTGTCTCTATGCTACATCTTTCTAATATACTTTGTAATATCTTGATAGAGGATGGATCATTTAGTAATTTTATGCATGATTGCAAAAAACCTTTGATTATACTTACTTGTCCCAGGGACTGCATTTCTTTGGTATGATCCAATGATGGAGGCATCTCGTACTTTGGCAATTCCTTGCTATGTTGGATGCTTGAGGTCGACATGGTGTCTGGCTTTAGAAATTCTTGTATGGATTGCTTAAATGTTTCCTTCTCATTCTACACATCGAACTGTTTCCTTGGTTCAACATTCTTCTTCACCCATTGGTGTTGTACTGGCTCCTGTCGTACTACATCGTTCCCTGTTTTAGCTCCTTTGCATGTAACTATGTTGATGTTTCTTCCTTCATCCCTCGCTTATGTTGAAATCCATTGAACATTCTAGTTTTTTTGATTCCTCTTTTCCTGGATCTTCCCTAATAACGTAGGACATTCTTCTGTATTGTGATCTGATGCACGACAATGCATACAAGTCGCTGGTGGAAGTGGACATTCTCTTGCATAGTGTCCTAGTTGTTGACAGTTGTGACATACCACTAGTCTTCTACCTCTTCCAAAACCTCCTCTTGATTGTCCTCCACATCTGTAGCCAGCTCGATCCCCTCACGACGTGTTATATTGAGGTGCCTGATTGTACTGCACGATATTGTATTGAGGCTGCGCTGTGTTGTACTGTGGTTGCGCAGTATTATACGGTTGCTGCACAATATTATACTTCAGCTACGCAGTATTGTATGGGGATGGTACTTGGTTAAAATGAGGTGTGGCTTGCTCGATCATCATTTATGCCTGCACCCTATATGCATCTGATGTCCTCTCTCTCATCAATTCCATGGTTCTACAATCTTTGTCTTCGTGGCCTACCGACTTGCAAAAGTTGCAATATGAACTCTTTAGGACTGTCTGGTACTTTTTCATCATAGGGCAGTGATATGGATCGTGGCCCTGTTTCTTATAGATTTCACACCATAGTCCTCCTATTGGTAACAGATTTGGCATCCATGTTGCCATATATTGCGCGAATGTTGGACATTCGTTCTTATGGTGTCCTTCCATACTACATGTGGTACACCAAAAGACTTCTTGTTTGTCCTTACTTTTGTTCTGGTTTAGCTGGAATGTTAAGTTCTTCATATCTTCCTTCAGCTCTTCAATGGCTATATCCGTCTTTTGATATTGGTTTTCTTCCATTTGTAGGGATGCCTGCAGAGCCTCTGTCTATGTCTGAAAATTTTGTTGTCACAGTGGATATTTTAAGTGTGGTAATAGTGAATTGATGAACATGTGCCTGTGCTGCATATCTGTCATGAGATATTTCAACTTTCCTTTCAGTCGCTTGAATCTCTAGTTAATCTCCCATATAGATTCTCTTGGTTTCTGTCTAATTTCTATCATCTCGTTCATGTACTGATCCTCTGAACTTGGTTTTTGAAACTCATTTATTAGCAGTTTCTTGATGTCCGCAATCGTTCCGATTTCCCTGGTGGATTGTTTGTTGCTAAAATCATATACCAATCTAGTGCACGATCCCTTAATGTGATAGATAGCTGTGCAAGTTTAGTGTACTCGTTTCTGATCTATTTTTCTTCCCAGATCTTCTTATAGATAAACAAGTGCTTCTTCGGGTCCTCCGATGCTTCTCCTTTGAATTCTAGTAACTTGATGGTGGGATCGTGTCCTGCCATCCTTTATGCTAAACTACTACCTCTGCACAGTGTAGATACTTCACTAATTCTCCCTAAATTGGCTCCCCCAGTTGTTGTTCCTTGTGTAGATTTACTTCCTGTTGTCTTCCTTCTCCCGAAATTCGGTTTTCTAAACAGTGGTGTGCTTTTTGGTGTGTTAGTCGCACATGGGTTTATGGGTTCCACATTGACATTAATATGGATAGGATTGCTGCCTTCTATTCCCACTCTTGGACCTCTCGTCTTCCTCTCATATGTTGCATGCAGGATTTCCTCAATCTTCTCCATAGCTCGAAGATCCTCTACCTCCTCTTCATCACTTGCCAAGTCTTCCCTCATGGCTACGACTCTCTTCTTTGTGTTCACCTTGTATTGGTAGGGTACTCCACTACGTGTCTTTCTAGCGGTCGCCATGATCCACTTGATCTGGCATCATCCATCATGATTGGGTCCAAGGCTTCCTCCTTCGTTCCTTTATCCACTTCTCCTTTCATTTATCCTATTTCTGTCAGTGCTTCCCTCCTTACCCCATGCACGTAGCAAAGTTTAGATGTCTAATTCCATTGCCATTACAACTTTATTATAGAGCAATATCTTAATAGAAGTATACAATGATAGAATATACCTTCCTTGAGGCCTGCGTAGAAACTCTTGCTTTGCTGCACTGTAGGACTTCGCTGTATCTATTGCAAATTCTGTTATAAAGCCTGCTACAATACTGTCGAGCCAAAAATCTACTGCGCGGGTGAATTTTTTATTCACCTGCTGTAACTGCTTAATCTAAACTGAGGTCTACTCTAACTGTCAGATTTGATTGGTTGCGTGGTTTTCTTTCAACCTCAATATCCACTCCTGCAACAAGTGTGGAAAATCACAAAAAAAAAAACTTCATGCAGATCAGTAAACACATACTTCTCAAGATATTTGCGCGATGTTACTCTAGAGTTTCTGTTATCTTTCTGGCAAAACTCTAGCTCCTTTGTATTCAACCAAATTTTGATCTTTTCTTTTGTGGGATTCCACAGTCTGAACATCTCCTTCTAGCGGCACATTCTTTCACCTTCTTCTTGTCCGATTCTGTATTATTTTGACCCGCCTTTCGTAGATCTTACATTCTTTTAACAGATCTTCAACAGATCACATCCACTCAATCCTATGCTGTTTCAACTGGCAATGAAACCATTTGTTGGTTTTCTTATCTGAGTTATACCTTTAACATAATCGACCCAGGTTCAGGTCTACTAGGGATCCAACAAAGCCTCTAAAACTATCGGCCCTCCTGGTAAACCAGAAGGAAACGTAGAGCACAAAGTACAATGCACAGTCTCACCCAAGATAGTCTTAATATGTGACAACAATAATCAAGTGCTTGCAGTCCAGGACTGAATAAAGATCTGTGAAGTGTGTGCTAAGAATTCTATTTAATTATTAAGCAATGTACTGGCATTCTCATTCATGCATGTGATGTAATCGAATTCATTAGTTCATTCGTACATCATTCTAACATCCACTCATGAACAATAAAAGAGGCACAAGCATTCAATCACATAACACATGTTTTATCGTGGTTCACCCCCCCTGGGCTATGTCCACAAAGATCTGTCTCTCGAGCTCTTCTATTATAGTGTTCCAAAACTATAGCACCACACGCTTTACAACCCATTCTTAGTCGGGTTGAGATCTATTATGAGGCGGACTAGATCACACCAGGCTCCTTAGCCTGTGATCTAAACCTCAAGATCTACCCTTCTGACCCTCTATAGCTCAACAAATTACAAAATTGGGTCATATGAAAAAGTCTTGCAAACTAGTTACTCCTTCTCATGTGAGTAACGCTCTATCAAAACATGACTCTCCCTCAAAAAACATCCATACTGAACAACTCCTCTTCCTAAACCTCCTAGGTATCTATATATATACGTTTATGGCTCATCAACCATTACAACGTATTACAAAAACCCTAACCCTAATGTTGGTAGGTCTTCCATGCATGCATGCATGCTCCTCTTCCTTCCAGCTGTCACTTTCCTTGTGCACGACTTTCTTCCCAAAATAGCCTTTCTTTCTGATTCGGCCTACTTCCAACAATAAGACGGTCACAATAGTTGAGGTTGTCCAAATGACTTCATCATTTCCCTAGTTTTGTATATGAAGTAGATAACATGAGACTTTTGGAAGAAGTATCTAAAATGAGCTGATGGAGGTTCTTCAAAGGTTTAGAAAGGACAAATGTCATAGTCCTAATGTCTAGCCGATGGAATTTTTCATTTGTTTTGATGAAGTAATTAAGGAAGATCTCACGAGGGTTATAGATGAATCCAAAGTTAATGGAAGGATGTTGATAGCTTTTCAATGCAACATTTATTGTTCTTATTTCAAAGATAGACAATCCTTTTCCTTTTGAGGAATTCATGATTATTTCATTATGTTATTACATCTATAAAATTATTGCAAATATAATAGCTTCAATGGTGAAGGATTTGTTTTCTAATTCAATTTCCCATCAATAGTTTGGTTTTCTTTTAGGCAGGCTGATACATAAGGCAATCCGGGTTGCTTGAGAAGGCTTACATTCTATAAAAACCAAAAAGATGCCAACTATGGTGGTACATATTGACTTTCCAAAATCATATGATAGGACAAGTTGGCTATATTTGAGGTTAATGATAATGTAATTGGGACTATGTGTGCAAATTGTAAATTGGATTATGAGCTTTGTTACAACTGTTTCTTTTTCTGTCTTGATAAATGGATCTACTTTAGGGTTCTTTAGACTAGGAAGAGGACTAAGGCAAGCATGCCCACTATCACCCTTGTTATTTCTTATAGTAGTAGAAGGTATTAGTATGCCTTGATAGATGCAAATAGATTTGGATTTTTGAAGGGTATACATATGGTTAGATTAGTGTATATGTCCCACATGTTGTTTGTTCATGAAATCCTACTATTACGTGATGGAACTAGGAGGGATGCGATTAAGTTAAAATAAAAAATTGGTTTAAATTGTACAACAATGAGAAGGAAGGTAAACACAAGGAAATCGATTATCTCTTTTTTAGCTATAATTGATGAAGATATCAATTTATTTTCCATAATATTCCCCTATCATCATATTGATTTTCAAGGAGGTCTAAAATATTTGTGGTTCTATATAAATCCAAATGATTACAAGAAAGGGGACTGGGATTGGTTGGTTTCCAAGGTAGAGAAGAGACTAATTGTGTGGTGTAATAGATGGTTGTCTCATGGTGGAAACGTCATCCCAATAAAATCCGTGATTGAAACCATTCCCATATACTGGATTACATTAGCTTTTATTTTGAAAGGGATATTGGACAAGCTGAGGATAATTAGATACACGTTTCTTTGGTTAAGGAGTATGAAAAAGTATTGGCCCTCGACCAAGTTTTGGGGAAACTTCGGTCAACTTTGACCCACTTTTGTACCTCGACATGTTGGTCGAGGAAGGAGCACCTAGGTAGAGATGAGATCACGGATCTCACCGATTTTGAGGGTTAAGTGGACCCAACAAAGGGTCCTCTAGGGTTTTGTAACGAGTTTTAGGGGATGTTGGCCCATGGGATTTTCCCATGATTATGCCTTATTGTAAGGGGTTGTAAAATATAAATAAAGAAGAATGTATTGTAGAAAGAGCTAGCAAAGTTAAGGTAGTTCTGTGTGAACAAAGTTTCTTTGTGCAAAGGAATGTATGTGCGTTAAGGCTCTGTGCTCGATAGAGAGTTGGTTCTGTGCCTTGACCTAGTTTTGGAAGGAGGATCTGGCGCTCAGTGCACATATCTCCTTTCTGGTGCAAAGCTTGAATATGTGGCTTAGTGCACTAGAGTGAATGAATGTAAGATTTTGACAAATAATAAAGAGGCGAAGCAGTTGGTGGGCGTAGCCCTACACTGGAGTGAACCACGTATATCTGGTGTCTCTGGTTTTCTTTGTGTTGTGTTATTTATGTTATGAATCTGCTTAGTGCTTTGATTATGATGTATAATAGATAGATCTTTGGTTTCTTAAGTGCTTTACTTGTGTTAAGGGTAAATAAATGCTAGATCTAACTTATCATGCTAGGTGCTTAGGGTATATAATCATTTGTTGCTACTGTGCTGATCTATCTTTGAATATGCTTTGTGATGTTGAGAAACTAATGCATGTCACCTTCTAATTGTTAATAAAACATTCTATGAAGTGATTTTATCACAGATCCGTGTCCCAGCCTGGTTACAGACACCTGCATCCTGTAACCCCCCCTGCTTCTACGTCGGGTGAGACTTTGCCTTCTTCGCAGGTGTTGCCGAAAGGGCCGGTAGCTGGGGTTTTGTTGGTGCATTGTTAACCATTGAACCCTGGGTCTGCCCCTGTGCCAACAAATGGTTCCATTGCCAGGACCTGAAACTGTGATTGCTGGGAACTAAAGTAAAGAAAAAGAGAAGCTCTATGGATAGATCTGCTGCTGAAGTGTGAAGTACTCTACTTGAATTGCAAATCTTTGTGCTAAGAAAGTAAGCTGATCTGAAGAAAAGAGGTAAGATCCTAAAGAAGCAAGCTTTGTGCTTTGGCAAGAGAAAGATCAATGAAATTTTTTGTTTTGAAAGCATGAACTTAAGTATGTTTAATAGGTTCTGTCTTAGTATGAAGGCTAGGGTGCAGTTGAAAGAAAGAGTTGATTTGAGTAAATTTAATGAAAATGAAAAAATATATGTTATTCCTATGCATAGAAAGATTTTTTGGACTAATAAGTGGATGCAGGAACCTAACATTTTTTTTTTGCAGATTGTAGGTCCAACACTATGATCCTAGGGGAAGTGCGCAGTACAGAAAAGGATGGGGAACCTTTAAGAGAAAAAGAGGATTGACTTTGTGTTATAACTGCATAAGACCGAGACATCTGGCTAAGGAATGTCCTGAGGTAGGCCCTATTTGTCTTTATTGTAAGGTTGTTGGTCATGAGGTTGAGGATTGTCCAATGATTATTGCTAAAGTTGAAGGGATGAACATAAGACAAGAAAACTATGAAAAAAGTCAAAAGACTAAGGGCATGATAGAAAGTCATAAATAAAAAGGGTCAGAGGAATTTCAGACTACGTTATCACAGTTGAAAGAAACGATGGATGTTATCTAGAAACGATGGATGTTATAAGAAGAGAATTGTCCAAGTGTCGAGCTGTGTTATCTAGAAATAGACCTTGCCTCTCTGTTTGTCTACCCTGCCGTCCATTTGTCTGTTAAAAGCTAGAATGTCGGGTGAACCTAGTGAATTAGAGAAGTTTTTCGAGGAAGTTCTTAAGAAGCTAATGGCCGATAGACCGATATCCGAAGGTATCCAGGCATTGTCGACTAGGGGACTGCAGGCTTTTCCTTCGACCGGACATCATTCCGGCCGTGCCAACCCCGTAACTGAACAACAAAGTAAGAACCACAGTGATCTGACTAATACGAAATAGATCCCACCAATCCTACCTGAATATATCCCACCTTTGGTTGGCGCTGTTAACCATGACAGTATCCCCCGAGATTTTGAGTACTCCGTGTTCACTGCGTACATTTCGAAAGGAATTCGCATTGTCCGGAGTCAGTTAGGACATATCCCGCTGTTGAAGAATAACGACTTCAACTTAAGAGACTGAAAGAAGTATGCCATGTTGGGTCCTCACCGCTATCTCACGAAGACAACCGGAAATAAACCTCGCCTTGTCACATAGCCATGGATTAATGGGTTGGTGCAATCCACTGTGTTAAACATGATGAAGATGACACATTTTGGCCTCCACCAGGAGGTTAACGCTTGCGTTAAATTCCTTCTGTCATGCTATCATGGAAAATACTTATGGCTTAACATGAGGATTACTGTGGATCCGATGTTGATCCACCAGATCACAAGCTTAAGCGTGAAGGGTCCCGACCCTCAATAGTTTTATCCAAGGAATGCCTCAGATCGATCTTTGGCGCAATGCATCAAAGAAGGTTACAGAGAGGTAGAGAAAGGAAAGCAAGGTTACAAGGTAGCCTCTATACAGGATGGCACAATGCGCCTCACTTTCCAACTCCTAGATGGAAATCAAGTAAGGAATAACCATCCCACACAGGTCATCGGGTTCGTGGTGGAACACGTAGGAAATTGTGTGGAGGGCATGTAGATGAACTGGGTGAACTACCTCGTGAACGAGCTAGAGAAGGATTTCCACGAAGCCCAAGACTTGGGATATGAATTCCATTACAGTTGGCTGATCATTTTGATCACATTTGTCACTTGGCAAATGCCTAAAGGATCCACATTCCCAGAGATCGAACCTACGGAGCCATTGGTTGCTCGGTTTTCAACCCTGTGGCATACCAACGACATGACGAAGAAGTGGCAGTCCAATGCTATGTTTCATGCATACTATTAGCAGATAAAGGTATCCATCGAATCATTCCTGCGTATGAAACCGCACACCCTGCATAAGTACCGACCCATAGTGAAGTTTCGCGCTGATCCTCATTTCATCTAGATCATTGCGCAAGGAGATGAACATCAAGAACAATTGCAGTCGTACTACAAGCTGAAAGATGAAGATATCGACAATATTACAAAGGAATGGCCAGAGGAATTTCTTGTACCTGTCGCCGATGCAGAATTATCTGACACCGACACCATAGGAAGCCCCATAGTTACCCGGGTTGAGCATGTCAGACAGTTCGGTGGGACGAAGAAGAATAAAAAGTAGGAGGAAGTCCAGGATATAGAGAGTGATGAAGAGGACAACTCTTATGAAGATAATGGGTCTGGCTCGCTAGGAGGAGGAGAAGATGAAGCAAAACGATAGGGAGGAGGAGATGAAGGAGAAAAAGAGCAAGGAGGAGGAAAAGCTACCACCCCCCCACCTGAGGATCCTCCCGTTGGGATAGTGACACCGCATAAGAGTAAGGTTTCTCCGAAGAAACCCTCAGCAAGGAAGAAGACGTGCGCTAATAAGCCCTAGTTGGAAGCCACCCTCACGGATGATGACATCAGTCTGGTCCGCGAAGCTATGGAGGATGCCTCTGAGGACATGTTGCAGAGATATGGAGAGAAGCAAGTGGATTTATATGGAAGAATTGAGAGAGAATTGAAGGAAGTGCAACAAGTTGTTCACTTGGTCCATGCATTACCTAGTTCATCGTCTGCACCTCCCTCATCACATACTACAGAATTGGGGGATGAACCTATTAGCACGAATTCTTGCAAGGGGGTATTTTCTCTCCAAGATTCGAGCCTGTGGCGTAAACGCAAAGAAATGGGGCTTAAAAAACCTAACAAATGCATTTTGTCCAAGGTCATAGCCATGAGTGCAATGTGCAACACATAGAAAATCCATTTTAGGTTAAAATTGCAAGCAGGCGGGCAACTCCAGTATTCAACGGCGAGGATCGATCGATGGAACAGATCGTCGGTCAACGAATATTTGCGGCCAACAAAGTTGTGCCATGTTTAGCACAGGAATCGGGCCCACAATCTCACCAAAATGATCCAAGCTGTCCATCCCGGAGGAGCACATGGCACACGATCGAGCTCTATCGCAACTTCGCCCATCGCGACCTTGAAACACTTTTTCTCTGCAACTGGGATCCCTGAAACGCGAAGTGCCGAAGGCACCCAGGAATCGAGCCCACAATCTCACCGAAAGTGTTCAGGGCCATTCGATCAAAGAGGGACACGTGGCGCGCGATTAGGCTCTATCGCCTCTTCGCCTATTGTGACTTTGAAGAACAGGGATCAGCCTCCTCCCAGTCGCGAAACACAAAGTGCTGAAGGTGCCTTTGGGTGCGGGCCCACGGTCATATCACTGGGTTGCATGGAAAAGGAACAAAGTAGATGAAGGGGCGTGGAGCCAATGCGTTCAAGGAAAAAGGATCGTGGTCGTCAGTTTTAGAGCCAATCCAACCATTGATCTTGGAGGGCCGTTTCGCAAGATTGGGAACCAGGAAATTTGAAGGCAGGGGAAGTAGAAATCCCTGAAAGAAGAAATGTCGAAGCACCCTTGGAGAGAGGTGCCAAGTCATGGCCCTGGGTTACATTGATGGCAGTGCCAGAAGAAAGGGAGGATAGCCTCCGAGCCTTAGAGAGCAGGCACATGGTCTTCTCCTGACCATATAGTCTCGGCCACTCCCTGGGGAAGCAATTAATGAAAATCGAGCAGGTAGGTGAAACCTCAGCTCAAGCCATAAACATAAGGTATGGGAGGCCTGGAGCAATCAGCCCGTGGTACCCTTGTGTGTAGGTCCCCCCTACAAGAGCCATGCTGAGTTAAGGTGGCATCTGACGAAGGTTTTTTGTCCAGGTTTGACTGAATAGACAACACGCCTTGGAGGTTCGAGCACGCCTCTGTTGGGTGAATTTTTCTGAGTATATATACTCAGTTTTTCTATTTTTGTAATCATCAATGGTAGAGCAAATCTCCCGATTATAAAGTTTTAATAGATGCTCTAGTTCTCTGGTTATGTATTTGTATGTGATATTTCTTGTTTTATAACAGACAACTTTCTTATCCCATCTAGTTTCATCTCATACTGAGAGAGTTCATGATCAAGTGATTCACGTGGATTACTGTGACTGTGTTAAGATAAAGGATTTATTGTAACACCATTATATTCTCCAGTGTTGCCTACATTTGAGCGTAAGAAGTTCTCACGTTCAAGTTTTTCTTCTACAGGTTGTCAGAAGCTCGATGCCTACATCAGCCCTCATCTTTTCCTCACAGAAGTCTTCCTCCTATTCACCCTTACTACAACTCACTGTCTGAAGTTTAACTAAGACCTCACCTACCTATGCATGTCCAGCCTAGTTTCGGAGTTAGAATGATATTGTTCCGAGTTTTATTCCACTTGATCACCCTCTATAAACAAATTGTGACATAAACAGATGGGTGTCGGGCTCTGCTCCTGTTGCAATCCAAGAGTGACTTCCAACGCCAACATTTCTGGTGCCATTTCCGGGGACGAAGTTGAAAATTTTCCCTGAGATTGAACGACATTGAGCCTATGATTCTGAAGGTGCATCAGGCATCAGAGCCTTTGAAGATTGCTACTGTGCACCTGGCGAATCCATTGTGACGAATCCACTGTGGCGAACCTGCCATTTTAATTGTGGCTTTCAGAGGTAGACACACGCGGTCCCATCCACAACTGCCTCTAGCTATGCCTGAAGCTGAGCCACAGGTGATTTTCATAAAGGAAAGGCCTCTGAAGGAGAAACTTCCACCGCCGAACCAGGTAATTTGTCATCTCCTTCTGTAGAAACCCCTTTTTCTTCTCCTCAGGTTCGCAGCATACCGTTTTCTGAAGCCTCCTGTTTCCTGAATTTCGAAAGTGTTCCTGCCGAGTTGTCTCCTCCTGGTTTTGGACTAGAGGTAGAAACCCTTGTCACTTCCCTTACCCCTGTAAGCCTATTTCCAGTATCCCTGGTTCAAGCTCCTTCCCCTCCAAGTTCTCCTCCACCTAATATCCCTATGGCAGGAGAAAATCCCCCTATGACCAGGATGTAGGCTATTATAGCTGCTAGGTATGCTCCCCTTGTGTTACCTCAACCTCTCAATTCCCTTCCAGCAGATGGTTACCTCAAGCAACTGCCCAAGTTTACAGGCGAAGGGGACATAGCTGCAGAAGAACACCTTGAAGCCTTCTACAGTTTTACAGAAAATCATGTTATCATGCATGCAGATGTATGTATGAGGATTTTCATCCATAGTCTTGAAGGCGAGGCTAGAAAATGGTTTAGGGCCCTGCCTCTTGGATCTATTGATGGGATTGAGGCTTTGGATAGTGCCTTTTTGAGACAATGGGGAGACAAAAAGGACTTCATGTATTACATGACTGAGTTTGGGTCTTTGAAGAGAAAGGAAGGAGAGTTTGTCTCTGACTTCTCCAAAAGATTTAATAAAATGTACAATAAGATCCCCACCAAGATAAAGCCCTCCGAAGCCTCTGCAAAGATCACTTATGCCAGCGCTTTTGATCCTGATTTCTGCCTCCTGCTGAGGGAAAGGAGAGCCACCACTCTGGCTCACATGCAAGACACAGCCGTGGAAGTAGAGTCTAACATATTGGCTGTTGACCAACTCAGGAATAAGGCTGACAGAGACGTATCCAGGAGAAGAATAGAGGCCTTCCCATCCCATTCCTCTCCCCTCCCCCTTCAGATGGATGAGGTAACTAAAGTACTGAAATCCCTTTCAGCTAGGATGGAGAGGTGGGAGTTAGAGGGGAATCCCACGTACAAAAATCCCTAGAATACTAATAACAGAGGTTTCAGGAGGCCTGGTAACAATATGCCACAGACTTTGCCAAGGGAACAAAGAAGCAGAGATAGGGATGATCATAGGATTCATACCCCTCTCCAGAATAGCCTAGTTGCTCATGAGGAAGGGGAGGAGGTGGATGAACTCAACCCTGAGATCCACTGCATCGAGGACACTTCCCCTTTTCCTCATTTGACGCAATCTGCATATGAAGGATCCCTTATCAACACCCAAATCAATGATTTGAGTAAAGGGGAAAAGGCTAGCAACACTCCTAACAGATACAATCTCAGGTCAAAAAAGAAAGAAGGGAATTTTGATAGCCAGGATCAGCCCCTCATAGCGGAAAGGCCTACTAAAGCTGCAACAACCACTACTAAAGAAAAGAAAACTCAAAATGCTTTGCCAACAACCAAGGAACCTGTCTCTGAGGTAAGGGAAGCTCCTAAGTCTCTCTCCTCCTTTAGTTTTGAGCATGAGATTTAGAAGATTAGAATTCCTGTACCCCTCTCCGAACTAGTTAAAAATGAAGATTTCAAAAAGTCCCTCTCCAAGCTGCTACAATCTGAGCCCCCCC
>JASDQU010104968.1:95162-108832 GCA_032191745.1 Picea mariana
TTGCAATATAGGAGTAAATAAAGACTTGTTTAACACTTCATTTTCTTCTTGGATATATGCATGGTTGTTGGACACAAGTGATAACTACCACTCGACCTTCCGAAGAGACTTATTCAAATATTTCAATGATAATGTAGATGACATAGTGTATTTTGCAGATAAATCAAGTCTCAAACCTTTGGGAATTGACACCATCAAGCTTAAATTACCTGGACTACTAGATTTTATTTTGCATGACGTGCTCTATCTTCTTGAGTCATGAAGGAATTTGTTGTCTCTTTTGCACATCCAATAGCAAGGTCACTCTATTCATATATTCAACAACAAAGTTGAAATAAGAAAGGATTCTGACAACATGGTTGTCATGTCCAGAGTGGAATATGGAAGGCTGCTGAAGTTGAAAGGGACATTTTCTCATGCACAAAATTCTGCATACCTCTCTCATGACAATGCAGGTATACTGGCATCTTATCTCTTGTGGAATTCTATATTTAGTCACATTAATTATGACAGCCTTCATTTGCTGAAAAATAATGGTGTTTATGGTTTGCCTACTATTCCTAGGAACTTGAAGCAATGTGATGCTTGTTTCCTTGGAAAGCGTAGCAAACAACCATTTCACAATTCTACTTCTAGAGCATGTAGAAAATTTGAATTGATACATTATGATTTGTGTGGCCTTATGCATGTTCCTTTTTCAAATGAAAATAAATATATCATGTCTTTTGTTGATGATTATACCAGGATGTGTTGGGTGTACTTGCTGAAAGAAAAATCACAAGCTTTTTAAACTTTTAAAAATTTTCATGTATGGATTCAAAATGAAGCTCGATATCGTATTGGCTCTGTTCGCTCTGATAATGGAAGAGAATATACATCTAATGAATTTTATAACTATCTACGCCAGCATGGGATCAAACATTAAAACACTGTTCCATACAATCCTCAATAGAATGGTGTAGTTGAAAGAATGAACAAAACTCTCCTAAATATGGTTCGCTCCATGATGTTTTTAAAAAATGTAAAATTGATGTTTTGGGATGATGTAGTTTATGTGCAGTTTATGTGAAAAACAAGTGCCTATCTCATGCTCTTGAAAACAAAACTCCTTATGAAAGGTGGTATGGCCACATTCCTTTAGTGAGGCATCTCAGTGTCTTTGGTTCCACTTGATATGCCTTAATTCCTAAGGAGAAAAGAAACAAGCTTGATGCAAGGAGTCAAAAGTGAATCTTCTTGAGGTACTCGAATACCACCAAGGGATATCGTCTTTATGATGGGGTAAATAAGAAATTCATTATTTTCAAAGATTTAATCTTTCTTGAATCCTCCAAGAATGAAAAAACTGTTGAGAAGCAGCTTGATCATCTTGACAAATTCACTCATGTAAATACATATCATGATTTTGATGATGATATTCCACATATTGAAGGGTGGATCCCTATATTGGATCAATATTTGGAATTTTATTTTGAAGCACCATCTTCCCCTCATGAAGAAGTTCCAACCACTTAATTAGAAACAAAATTTCATTTGGATGATGTGATTGAGAGGATTTAAAGGCCGAGTCTTGATGAGATTTCAACACCATCTCAATCAATTGAGATACCTAGACCATATAAGAAAGGTACACCAAAATGGCTCATAAAAAAACTTGAAAGTGTTCATCCCGATGAGGTCAGAAAGAGAGGAACCAAAAGTTCCTCAAGACAAGATGGAGGTGATGTAGATAATTCAAATTTAGGTGATGCAGATTACATGGATGTTTCATATGATTTTGATTTGAATTTATCTACTAACTTTGAACCAAATTCCTTTGCAGATTCCACTTCTCATGATGAGTGGAAAGAAGCCATGCAGAAGGAGTATGATTCTCTCATCAATAATGGAATGTGGAAGTTGGTGGATCCTCCATTCAAAACCAAACCAATTGGCTACAAGTGGGTATTCAAGAACAAACACAAATCATATGGCTCACTTGACAAGCACAGAGCAAGGCTCGTGGAAAAAGGATTTCCACAGAAAGAAGGTATTGATTATGATGAGACTTTTTCCCCTRCAACAAAATGAGCTACCATGAATACTCTATTTTCCTTGGCAAGACAATGGATGCAAAATTCATCAAATGGATGYGAAKATTGCTTTCTTGAATGGAGGCTTGAAAGGGAATATTTTCATGTCTCAGCCAGAAGGTTTTATTATGAAGGGACAATAACAAAAAGTATGCAAAATCATCAAATCCTTATATGGCCCGAAACAAGCACTGCGACCATGGTATGAAAGGCTAATCGAGCATCTTCTGAAATTGAATTTCAAGCATTTAAATATTTACAATGCAACTCTATTTATCAAGAAAGTTGGAAAAACCGCGGTATATCTTGTAGTGTATGTAGATTATCTATTGATAATAGGGAACAATGATAGGTATATTGCATCCATAAAGAAAGAGTTGAAGAAAGGCTTTGAGATGACACATTTTGGACATCTTCACTACTATTTGGGCATTGAAGTGATTCAAAATACAATGTACATATTTATCTACCAAAATAAGTATGTTGGAGAATTGTTGAACAAGTTCGGCATGGATGAGTGTAATCCTATTTCTACTCCAATGGAACATAATTTGAAGCTCATATCAAAAGAAGGGAATGAATTTGATGATACGACCAAGTACATACAACTTGTGGGAAGTCTCATCTATCTTACCACCACTAGACCATATATTTCATTTGTTGTTAGGATTCTTTCTAAGTTCATGCAAAAACCATGTGAAGGACATTGGTCTATTGCAAAAAGAGTTCTAAAATACTTGAAGGGAACTCAAGATTTTGGACTCATGTACTCTAAGGTGGATGACTTCAACTTGATTAGATATTTCTATTCAAACTTTTTTAGGGATAAAGAAAATGGAATGTCAACTTCAGGTTATCTCATGAGTCTTGGATCAACGAATTTCCCATAGAGATCATGCAAACAATAAATTCCAACAAATTCCACAACAGAGGCAGAATATGTGGAAGGTGAAAAAACAATGAAGGAGATTGTGTGGCTCAAGAAAATACTTGAATATTTGTAGGAGAAACAAGTAAATTCTACTCCTCTTCTAGTTGACAATAATTTTGCAATCAAATTGGCCAAGAATCCTATATTCCATGATCGAATCAAGAACATCAACACAAAGTATCATGCGATTTGATATTATGTAGAGGCCAAGACTATTCACTTTAGACAATGTTCCACAAATGAGAAAATTATAGATATCTTCACCAAATCGCTTGGAAGAGAAAATTTTGAAAAGTTTAGAATGATGCCTGGACTCACAAATGCCCCTTCAGATTAAGGGGGGGGAATGCTGGATATGTAATCCTTGTGATTTTGTTACGTATTTAAATATCATTGTAAATATCACTTAGGAGAAATATGAAGGGGAAGACCATCATTCAATATGTATTGTATTTATGAACCTCTCATGTTAATTCAAATCATCAAGTGTGGAGTTACAACTTCTGCCCATTCCTGGCCCGTCAGTATGAAAACCCACTTTATAATGTTTTTATATGCTCTTTTGAGGTAATGTAAAGTAGTTATGAGGTAGCCTTATTATGTTGCATTCTTGATAATTGATTATGTCTTTAGACAATTGCATGAATGTCTCTTGTGAGCAAAATTAAGGTGATAACAATTGCCCCTTGATGTGCGAGGTTAGGACCTGCCATATAACCATAATACATCAATTGTTTTTGTCCCACATGCTTGTAACTTGTAAAATATTTCTCAGAGAGAGAGAGAGAGAGAGAGAGAGAGAGAGAGAGAGAGAGAACAATGTGAAACATTTAGCATAATTGACCATAACAATGTGAATTGTTGGGAGTTCAATGGTATGGGTCAACATTATGAGGAGAAATAGGTATGAGGCTGATTGTTTGAGATGCATACTATTTGGATCCCAATATAGGGAGAAGACTAGAATGGGTGTTGATAATGAGAAGGGGTGCTAAGACCTAGGCAGCCCATGAGGGTGAAGTGATATCAACCAACAATAACTGAATGCGTTTGGAACTAGGCAAAGTTGTTCGCTGAGTTGGAAGATAAGCTCTAAAGGTACATTTAGAGGGGAAACACTGCAAAATGCAAGATACATAAAGGGAGTATCTACAAGCCAATTTGAAGAAGTATACATGAAGGGAAGGGGCTTAGGGCCTTGCTACATGTGGAGGGGAGAAAAGGTGGCTTACCAGCTAATACCTGCACATAAAAAACTATATACCAGTGTGAAAGTACTCGTGACAAGAAATATAGTAGTGCAAGCAGTGTAAAAAATGGAGCCAGTGAGCTCACATACATGTTTGTTGAAATTTGGTGAGGACGATGGCCTCAGGATGAGAGTTTTGGTGAAAATTTATAGTTCATACATCATTGAAGGTAATGACATATGGATTCCAACAGTGCAAATGCCACAAAAATTGGAGCTTCTGAGCTCACGCAAGAACCTCGAGAGGTTTGTGAATGGGAAATATAAAAGGTGGTGCAACCCACAAGGAAAACACATTTGTACTTGCTTGAGTTGTCATTGAGGCTTTGGAGCCAATGAGATTCTTGAGCTTGTTGTGCAAACATCAATTTCCCAATTTAGATTATGTGAGATCCAGGTAAGAGGTATTGACCTCCTTGTCAATTTTTTCCATTTAATTTAGGGAATTGAGGTTGACTACACCCATACGAAAGTATTTTCAGGGGTTTCATATGAGTTGTGTGGATTTTCAGTGAATAGACATGTAGCACTTATGTGATTATTCATTGGAAATTCATGCATCACATGTGTTTAAAATATTTATTCATGCAAATTGGTTATATGGCTATTTATTTGTATGTTGCACGACTCTTGCATTTGTTAAGTGGATAGGCGTGAGACTTACATGTGAAAGTGGGGGAAGGTTGCCCAAATCTTGTGACTATTTAGAGGACAATCATACATATGAATTGCATGATTGACAATTTACACTAGTGTTGAACTAACAAGTCACATATATTGACAAATATTTGGTTTTGTAGGCACCCATCCAATAGTAAGTCATGCCGGTGCACTAGCGAGAGCATGATTATGATGTGTTGCACATAGAGGTGGAGCTCGTCCTGCAATGAGGTGTGATCTAGTTGTTTATGGCTTGCTAAAATACTTTGAGTGCTCCCCACTTTGCTCCAATGAGGGGATATTGAGAGAGTTGGTACAAACATGATAGCCAGATGATCACCACTTGATAGTGTGAGGTCAACCATTGGAGCTGAGTGGCCACATAGATCTATATTTTTTGAATGGGATCCTATTAGGGGTTTGAGGGTCGCATTGAGGCCTTGCATGGAGGGTGTGAGGACCATCATATAGCTTGTAGCCTTGTACTATAGTAGTCTAGAGGGCATCGAGGGGGGATCTATTATGATCTCCTCCATCTAATATTTGGCCATGTGAGTGGTGGTAATTATGGTGGTGTGGATATACAAATCCCTTGGCACCCAGAGGATCATTGAAAGATAGATGTTGGTCATGGAACAAGTGATTCACAAACACTTGTTTTCTTGGGCCTCTCTAATGAGAAAGGTTATGTTATCATAGTTGATGTGCTGCTATATGCGCAAAGAGGGGGAGTTCACCTTTGGCTACATCATCCTTTGTTTCTTCTATGAGTGGGTGGTAATTATACACCCCCATCTATTCATTCGAGCGAGAGGGTTGCAGAAGTCACAGATGGAACATTGGGGTGATTTTCTAGATCGCACAGGAGAGGGAGAAGTAGGTTGATACTTTACCTACTAGTTATTTTCTTGGTGGAAGTCCCTGCCACAGGTGATATTAGAGTTCCCCAATATGGGGATGGACTAATTAGGGGACCAATATATGGTCCTCCCTCTTAGTGAGCAGTGGGATGCCATGGGTGAGTATCTTGATGTGTTTTTGATTGATTTTTTCTTTTACATTGCCTTGGCTATTCATTTGTACATGTTACCGATGGGTACCCTTTTTTTATGTGTAGATGTGGGGCCTATTGGTCGAGAGGCACCACAAAAAATAAGGAAAGTGGTAGGATGATGATGAGGTCACTATGATTATGAGGTGGGAATAAAAGCATAGAGGCCTTGTATAGACTAAGAGATGGAGGTTGAGCAACAACTAACTTGTGGTAAAGGTTTGACATATTTTTGAGGGGAGTGCCTAAGGTGGGCTAGTAAGATCTTAAGGAGGAGGTCATAGACACCTGCATTGAGATTGTGCCTGAGTGGCATGACCTACATTTTGTATATCATGTTTTGGTGATGTGGTCGTAGTGAGGTTTGAAAACTATTGTACATGTACCTTGTATTTTTTGAAAGTGTGACATATATATGTGTGTGTGTGTAACACACACACACACACACATGTTACACAGACACACACACACACACACACACACATGTTACAAACAAACACACACACACACACACACACACACACACACACACACATGTTATACATATATAGATACACACACATGCCTTTCTCTCTCTCTCTACACACACACACAATTTGTGTATGTATACATATATATGTGTGTGCATGTGTGTGTATACATATATATGTGTGCATGTGTGTGTATAATACACATACATACACACACACAAACACATATTTATGCATGCATACATACATATATATATGTGTGTGTGTGTATGTATATATATGTACATACACACACACACACACACATGTCATAGTTTCAAAAAATACAACCTGAGGCCTTGAATGGAGACTGCAAGGACTATCAACTAGCTTGTAGCCCAATACTGTACTAGACTGGAGGGCATGGAGGGGGGAGTCCGTTATGATCTCCATCCAGGATTTGTCCATGCGGGTGGTGGAAATTATGGTGGTGTGGATATATAGATCCCTTGGCACCCAAAGGATCATCGAAAACCAAATGTTGGTCATGGAGAAGGTGATCCAAGGATGCTTGTTTGTTTAGGCCTCTCTAGTGAGAGAGATACATGCACATAGAGGGGGAGTTAACCTTTAACTCCATTGTTTGTCGTTTCTTCTATGAGTGGGTGGTAATTTTACACCCCTAGCTAGTCATTTGAGTGAGAGGGTCACATAAGCTATAGATGGATCATTGGGGTGAGGTACTAGCCTGCATGGGCGAGGGAGAGGTAGGTTGATACTTTACCTACTAGTTCTTTACTTGGTGGCAGTTGCTACCACATGTGATATTGGAGTTCCCCTATATAGGGATGGACTACTTGGGGGACCCATATACAGTCCTAACTCCTTGCGAGCAGTGGGGCACCATGGGTGAGTATCTTCATGTGTTTTTGATTGATTTTTTATTTTGCATTGCTTCATCTATTCATATGTACATGTTACTAATGAGTACACTTTTGTTATGTGTAGATGTAGGGCCTATTGGTAGAGAGGTACCAACAACAACAACGAAAGTGGTAGGGTGAGGATGAGGTCACCATGGTTATGAGGCACAACCAACAATATAGAGGCCCTTTCCAGATTGAGAGCTGTTAGGTCAAGCAACAACTAACTTGTGGTGGAGGTTTGACATAGTTTTGAGGGGATTGCCAGAGGTGGGTTGGGAAGATTTCGGGGAGGAGGTCATAGACACTTGCACTGGAATTGTTCCTGAGTGGCGTGGCCCACATTATGTATATCATTTTTTGGTGATGCAACTGTAGCGAGGGCCGACGACTATTGTACATGTACCTTGTATTCTTTGAAACTGTGACACACACACACACACACAAATTTTATAGTTATCTTGTGATGTGTCCATGTGATGAAATGGATGTTTTTTATTTATGATGTGTTGTACTATGTTGATGATATTAAACATATTCACTGATGTTCTCTACAAATTGGTTTTTATTTTTAGGAACATGTATGAATGTGATGGATTCAAAATTCCTTGACAAAAGTTTCACTTGAAATGTTTTCCTAAAAATACATGGATCATGAACATGGTAAACATTATTCAATTGCCTTGCGAGGAGTTAGAAATCAAGATAAATGTTGAGGTGGCATATCTGAAGCTAAGTTGCATTGACAAGTTGTGGAGTTAAGATTTCATGTCTTTCGACTAGTGTCGTCGAAAAAACCACTATGATATGTCGATGAGTGAATCATTTGAAAAATCAAGAAATCAAATTGATAAGGAGCGACAAAAACAAGTTGTTTGTAAAAAAAACTAAACAACCTATTGAATTTATAAACTGAAATGTACATGTGATGGGTTACTGAGAAAACAGACTCCCTCAAGGTAAGCAAGGATGTATTCTCCTCGAATTAAGGAGTACTTGACGATGAAAGGGCCTTGCTAGAGAGTCTTGATAAATGAATGGGACACTCAAGGAATTGAGATCAATGAAGGGGTACATTCCTTGGGTTGGTAAGGTCGAGAGGAAGAGATATGTAAAGGTCTCGAGGATGAGAAGACACATATCCACCTAGAATTTTGAATTAGGTGTTAAAATTTTATTAGAAATTAATAAAGTAATTCTACAACAGTAAGTGAGTGGAAATTGTAGCATATGAATGTTGTAACTTTTTCGCTCAAAACTCAGAATGAGGCACAAGTACAACTATTGGAGAGTTGTTTCAGAGAGGAATGCATATAAGGAATCGTATTTGGAATTTGTGCATTGTGTTCTTCATAAATTGATGAGAATAATAACATGTATTCTAATTGATGAAATGTTTTATGTTATGCATGCTCTAACAATAATTATTACATGCACATTTCTTGCAGAATGTAACAACCCTAATTAATTAATTAATTATTCTGATTTAATAATTGTTTAATGTATATTAGTTAATTAATTAATTAATTAATTGTCCCGATTTAATAATTGTTTAATGTATATTAGTTAATTAGTTAATTAGTTAATTAGTTAATTAATTAATTTCATGATTAAATATTTGGTTAATGAATTTAGTTTAATAAATTTTAATTTATTAAATGGAAACTTAATGTATTGAATGATGGAACCATTAAAGAGAAGGGGATAAGGTGGGTGAGTCTTAATGAAAGGGAGAAGGCGGTGAATGGGAGAGGGGGAAAGGAGGATATGAAGGGGAAAAACACTCGGGAGAAGGGGACTTTTGGAAGGAGCATTATTTTTCATATTGGGAGACTGTATTGGAGCATTGTTTTTGGGAGATTGGAAGATTGTATTACTGGTTTTTGGCTGGAGAAGCTTGTTGTAGGACTGTTACAAGGGGGCACCTGTTGCTGGGAGTTTTGGGCTTGGGGGCCAGGAATCCTGGAGCTAGGGAGCCAGAGAGGCTTTGTTCCTAGCTGGCTGGGAGGTTAGACGGTTTTGGGTAGAGCATTAGGCAGAGTTGGAGAACAACAATAGCATCAGTTAAAGGTATGTATTTTCATTACTGCTGTGTTATGTAATTTATTATGATCTTCTCATAAATTTTAATTATGCTGAATGGTTATGAATGGTTATATGCTGGTTATGAATGGTTATATGCTGAATAAGGAATTGTAAAGATGTTAGGATAACACTTCTCTAATTAAATTTATGTTTTATAAGACTCTATTGGAAGAGACCTTACACATAATTAGAGGTACAAGAAAATAACCTTGGTTCTTATATGAGGACTAGAGTTATAGAATATGCTCATAGATCTTACAACCATGAGGAGGAGGTCAGAGGTCTACATGTCAACATGGGAAATGCCGAGACAAAGTCTAATGAGAGAAGAGGTAGGCAGGAGCCTGTAACTATGAGAAGTCTGCATAGGGAAGTACATAGATATAGAGCAAATAATGAAATGATTATGAAGGCTCAAGAAGATATAATTCAGATTCATAATATGTTGCATAAGAAAGTTAGCAAAGACAATGGCACCAAGCAAGTAGCTAGTGCTAGACAAGTGACAACATATATATCCCAAAGCAAAAGGGATGATAATGGGAATGAAAGGCAGTCAAGAAGCATGAGCATGCACCATCACTCTCCAAGGAAATCCAGTAAAATAACTTATGTAAGTTCAGGTCCAGGGAGCATCCCAAGCATGTCTCATGTCAGATGGAAAAGGAGAAGTCCACATGCAGACATATTGCAAGGTGAACTCAAGAAAATCAAGCCACAAAATTTCAATGGTGAGCATAGGAAAGGAGAAGAGATCAAGGCCTGACTATTGGAAATGAAGAAATATTTTTAGCTGCACGATTACCCCTCGAGGGTAGAATCTAGAATTGCAACTTATCACTTGCAAGGAAAGGAAACCATGTGGTGGGATCAACTTAAGCAAGCCAAGCACCTTGATGAGAAGAGGATACCATGGATGTAGTTCAAAGGATATTTCCAAGAGAAACATTTTTTCCTAGCATTACTATGAAGGGAAGATGAAAGAGTTCTTTGAACTCAAGCTGGGAAGCATGACAATGAATGAATATGAGAAGAGGTTCTTTAAGTTGTTGAAATATGTTGACTCCATAAAGGATGAACAATTCAAAATCCAAATCTTTCTAAGTGGGTTACCCTCCTTCTACGGTGACAAGATATAATATGATAACCCCAATACTTTGGAGGAACCCATAAGGAGAGAAAAACATATTTATGAGTAGAGTAGAGGGAGACCAGTTTACCAAAAATCATGGAATGAGAAGATGAAGGGTAAAAAGGATAAACAAAAGAAATGTTTTAAGCCACCCTTTTTCATGAACAACTCCCAAGCAAATAAACAAGGTTAGTCAACCCAAAATGAGCATAAGATTGTAGATTCATTTGGAAAAAGACCAAGGCAACAACCTATACAATGTTGGGGATGTGAGGGAAATCACTTATATAGGGACTTCCCTCACAAAGGAGGAAGAATAAGGACTATCCACAACATTCATAAGGATGAAACAATTGAATACATGGGAGGGAACATGCCAATGATTTATGCAACCTTGGAAAACAAGCAAACAAAATATCAATCCCCCATGATCGAAATGGAAGGTAAGATTGATAACCATCCCATAACAATTTTAATTAATTCAAGAGCTAGACATAGTTACATAAACTCTAAAATTGTTGAAAGGTTTCACTTGCAAAGGATTAAACATACAAAATCTTGGTTAGTTCGGTTAGCCATAGGGTCTAAGAAGAAAATCAATGAACTAGTTAAAGATTGTCCCATAGACATGAATGACTCAACACAAAGGTAGATGTGAACATAATACCACTGGGTTCATATGATTATCTAATTAGCATGGATGGGTTGGAAAAACACCATGCTCCTATATTGTTACAAAAAGACAATCACATGTCTTGATGAAGAAGCAAAGCAAGACGAGGTTCAAGGCATTCTAAGAGCTATAGTTGTTAGAGAAATTTCAGCGATGCAACCAAAAAAGAGTTTCGGGAAGGGATATCAGATTTTTGCAGCCCATATGGAAGAGGAAGCCAAAGATAAAGTGGCAATTATTGAAGACCATCCCGTATTAATGGATTTTGAAGATGTTTTTGGGGAAATCCCAAGATTTCCACCAAAGAGAGACATTGATTTCTCTATTGATTTAGTCCCAGGAGTTGCCCAATGTCCAAGACACCTTACAGAATGGGCACACTTAAATTGAAAGAGTTGTAGATGCAACTTGAAGAGATTTTGAAGAAAGGGTATATACACCCAAGTGTGTCACCTTGGGGAGACCTTGTTCTTTTTGTGAAGAAGAAAGATGAAATCTTAAGGCTGTGTATTGATTTTAGACAAATGAATAAGGTCACCATAAAGAACAAATATCCTTTGCCAAGGATTGATGATTTATTTGATTAGTTGAAAGGTGTAAGAATATTTTCCAAGATTGACATGATATCAAGTTATAATCAAGTGAGGATAAAGGAAGAAGAAATCAACAAGAAAACATTCAACACAAGATATGGTCATTCTGAATTAACGATAGTACCATTACGAATGTCGAATGTGTTATAGCAAGATTTGTCTCACCATTGCTATCTTGCACAGAGGGTCTTTTTTGCATTTCCCTATGCAGACTTATCATCCCTTTTTGATGAATCCAGAACCAAAAATATACATTTTTCCACATATATGCTCCCTATCTGCTATACAAGATGCGTATACACTGGCTTCTCCACTACAACCCGTGTACATCGGGATTTGTGCCAGAAAATACAAAAATGAAGTCGGGTTTCCATGTCACGACATGAGATCTCTGATCCTTGGCCTTCCATATACTGTAAATGTTCTGACTCAGCCCTTCAGTTGCATTCTGAAGGCTATAAAAGAACAATTCCGAGCTATGGAAAAGATGAGAAAGCATTCAACTTTGAGAGAAAAGTTACTCTGGAGAAATTACTTCATATTGAGTCTGCATCACTTTGTCCCTCAAGTCTAAACACAATGTTCATCCCCCAAGCTCTTTCCCTATTGTTGAGATGACCTCATTGCCTCTTTCCTATGAGCTTGCCTTTGGTGGAGGATTGAAGTGGTGGAGACCTAGTTGGAAGGAACTTGGTTTCTTGGTTTCGAACTGTGCTGACACAGAAGTCTGTAATGTTGTCACTTTTGCTGATCAATTATTAATAGAAATAATCCTTTCCTGTCCTATTGGTATCTTGCAAATATATGATTATTATCCATGGGCATGTTTGTAATGTTTATTAATGGATTACGCTATCTGATGTGCTAACCCATTTATATCATCACTATATACTTGCTCTACTTGTTTGTTGAGAACTTATTGCAGGTATAAAGCTTTGGGTCAAAGTGCTCAACGATGGAACATCATCAAACGTTGGATCGAGGTAGGCCTCTTTCTTATCTTGCACATTAGTTTATATAGCATATGTTGGAATTGAGTTTATTTCTGTAGTCATACCTGTCTGTTGTGGTTTACCCTTGGCCATAAAGAGTTTTTCCCTCTTAACAGAATGACTCAATTGTTTTTATGTGCTTGATGAATGGAGTGTTCAACTAATACCTGGACAAGTTCGTAATTGTGTCCTTGGATAATATACTCATCTACTCTAAGTCAGAGGAGGAACATGGGAAACATTTAAGAATGGTGTTGCAAGTTTTAAGAGAACATAAATTGTATGCTAAGCTAAGTAATTACATATTTTATCAAGAAGATTCACTACTTGGGGTATACAATAGAAGGAATAGTAGTGGATCCTACGAAAATAGAGGCCATTAGAGGATGGACAATTCCAAGAAATGTTATAAAGGTCAGATAATTCATGGGTCTCGCAGGTTATTACTGAAGATTCATAAAAGGATTCTCAAATATTGCAAGCCCAATCACTTATTTGAAAAATAAGGGAGTGATATTTGAATGAACTGTTGGTTGTGGAGCCTAATTATCTTCTTGATTCAGATGTTTGTTTCAGTCATGCTTGGACCCCATTTCCTAACAGGGGGGTGTGGGGGGGCTTTCCCTCCCCAGAAATGTTTCCAGAGGGGCGACGATAATTTTTGTAGCCCCTCCTAGTGGGGGATTCAGGGGAAACGCCCCCGAAGTGAAATATTGAGGAAAAGTGCCTTGTAAAATATTGTAATTTCATAGTCAATCTGGACCGTTCATTATAAGTTCGCAAATATGACGGTAGAAGTTATGTTAGGGTTTTTTTCCCTAGAAGGCAACCCTCTTTTATGAGGGAATTGTATTACGACT
>JASDQU010104968.1:133630-144333 GCA_032191745.1 Picea mariana
TCGATAGTAACAAAATCGATTTTCATTGGGGAAACTTGACACAAAATTTGATATGATTAAGAGAAACACTTGTTAGCATGAAATTAATTTGCATATGAGAGATTCAACTCAAATTTATATGCCATTAAGACAATATTTTTCTATCATAAAAATCAGTTTGCATACGAAAGGTTTAGTTTAGAAATTGAAGTCATTAAGGCAAACAATTTGCAAGCAACACAATGAATTGCATAAGATAGATCAACTTAGATATTAATTCCATTTTAACAAATCTTTGGTTAGGAAACAAACAATATACATTCATAAAATTTCCATCTTGGAAATTCCCAACAAGGGAAACAACTTGCTATAGGCATTGTTCTTTATCACATGCATATGAAACACTAGCTCTCATCAAATTGTTGTGCATATGAGAGATTCATATCATAATCAGATGTCATTAAGACAATGTTTTTCTAGCATCAAAATCAATTTGCATAAGAAAGGTTTAGTTCATAATTTGAAGTTATTAATACTAACACTTTGCACGAAACAAAATAAAATGCATAAGATAGATCAACTTAGAGATTAATTCCATTTTAACAAACATTTGGTTAGGCAATACAATCTATTTTCATATTATACATTCATAACATTTCCATTTTGGAAATTCCCAACAAGGGCAATAACTTGCTATAGGCATTGTTCTTTTGCACATGCAAAATTCAACTCAGAAATTACTTAAGAATGAACAATGATTTACCATTAAAATTTCTTACCCATATATGTAAAATTTAACTTTCAATTCGCACAAGCATGGGAAATGAATTTCCATTTACATTTCTTACCCACATATTCAAATCTTAACTTATGTCAATATTGCATACTTTGATGCAAACCATGGGAAAGGCCCTGACAAGAAAGCTTTGCTGGGGGTGGGTCAAAGGAAATAATGAGCTATTGGGAGAGCACTATAAGATTTGATCCAAATTTTTGATAGGAAGACTTGATCATATTAGAAGGTATATGTCTTGGTTCATTAATTTGGAACAATGGATGGAAAAATAAAGGCACAATACAAACAAACTACTTTAGGGAAGTCAGATCAAGGAACACAACCCTCCTCTTGGAGGACTCCCAACAACAAAAGCCCAAACTAAACCAATTAACTTACCTAGAGGAAATTCAACCCTTATTTCAATCTTAGAATTGGACATACATTAACTAGCATTGGAAGACAATATAAGTTAGGAACTTGTATACTAGTAGAGATAAAAAAACTAGAGATATTTGGAAAACAAAATTATTGGAAGAGGGGGGGATGAGCATTGAAGGAGGTGCTAGATAAAAAAAGTATAAGGTTTTGAGAGCGACAAAACATCTTGGGATGGGGAGAAAAGGGACATGGAAGATACACAATTAATGAATCATACATGATGGAGGAGAATCACAACAAGGTGGACAAACCAAGGATATGGAAACAACATTGGAACCCAATGATATGGCCAAAAGTTTCCACCTTCATTTGGTCAGTGTCTAGAAGAAATTCCCTTATTGGGGATAAGATGTTATCCATAGGATTTGAAGGACCATCCATTTATTGCATATGAAAGAATGATGCAGAAACAATAGAGTATCTCTTCAACTCTTGCAGTGAGTCTCAAATTCTATGGGACTAGGGAGTTGTTATCTTCAAGAATTTTGACCAATACAAGAATGCTATTTTGACAACCTTAGAGGATTGGAAAATTTCTCCCTATATAAATCAGATTCTCAATAGAATTTGGTAACTTTTCCTAGGATTTTTTTTTTGGACAGTATGGAAGGAACACATTAATAAAATATTCAAAAACAAGCTTAGAAAGATTGAAGACTCACAAAAAACCTACAAAGAAACATCAAGGAAATTATCTAAGCTACCATATAGAAAGAAGAGGATTGAAAAAAGAATAAAAAGTTATCACTACTTGGGTAATTAACCTAAATGATCTTTCCAAGGTGCCATTCTTATTCGACCCCAACCTAGGGTTCCAAAAATTTGATGAGGCCTAAAAAATAAACATAAGCCCTACTGGCATCGAGGGAGTGTTCCAAGATGATTCTAGTAACATTTTGAGGATCTTTGATAGTTATATAGGACATGACACCAATAATGCAGTAGAACTGGTTGCTATGGAAAAAGGGGCTTACAATTGTTAGGAGTATGAACTATGAAAATTTGATAATGGAAGGGGACTCTTAAATATTGATCAATGAATTAACAAATTTTTAAAATGGCATTAGGCCAAAGAAGGTGTTAAACGACTGGGGGCTTCTAGCTAGACTTAAGAACATAACAAGGTTCATCAATGATAATATGATCCTAACTCCTTCCCATATGAGGCACACAGACAATGGGTTAGTTGACATACTATCCAATGAGAGAGTTAAACAAGGGCATATTGAACTCAACATAGAATGGTGCCTACTAGAGTTTGAAAAATTTAAGGAATATTGTAGCTATACCAATAGATAAGACATAGAATCCCAAGATGGGGTGATAGGGGCACCCAATTTTCAAGATAACAAATGTGAATCCTTGGTTGCGACATCTATCTAGCATGAGGATAGTGAAGAGACAATGAACAATGTGGGGGTTGACAGAGGCCATACTGGCCCATCTTCTAGGTGCCAAACTAGAGAACTAACTCTGACGATGTGTTGAATTCAGTACCTATATCATCATGAAAGCATTTGTAAGGTTAATGCAAAAAAATATGAAGTTCTAGGTGGGAATTTTGTGGGTCTAGGACTCAAAATATAACAACTACGATAATACTAAGCTCAAACACTAGGAACAATTTAATATTTGGATGCAAACCATTCTTCTGAGGAAATAATTGAGTGTAATACCCCTAGGCCCAACCCCAATTGTAAATGTAAATGTACATATAGGCTGGTGAGCCAGGATATTTTGGGGCCACAAAGACTTTGTATATATATTTTGAGGTCGGAGTGCCTGTGTGGTTATTAGACTGGAGAGCCTGGATGCTAAAAGGCCAGTGAGACTATATTTGTAAAATTTGATCACACTATGATATTAATGAAAATATATCACTACTGTAGAGCAACCAGACAAAAGAGTATGGGGGGATAAACTCCATTAGAAAGGGAAAGGGGGGATAAGAGTCTAAGATGAGGGGCTAAGACAAGGGGGATTAAACCCAAAGGAATATTATATTAAAATTCCTCAAAGTATAAAGTATGTGATATTCATTTATCCTAAGTTCCTAAATTTCCTAAGGATGAGGAACATGTCACCCAAGTTGGGGGGCAAGTGTCCCCAAGGAAATTCCCAACATGATAAGTGTCAAGTTGGGAACATGCATACATATAGTTGGAAATTTAGTTCATTTTACACCATTCTATCATGGTTTACTCATTATTATCCTCTACCATTCGTACCACTCTGCATTCATCAATCATACTTGTATTGGGAAATATTTGGAGTTGTTTCAACCAAAAACCTGAGTATTTTGAGCTGAAGAGGCAGGTTGTTAGGTCCATGTGTTATTGAAGAAGCAGGTTATCAGGCCCGTGAGCATTCTCTCCAGGTGAGAGAACTGTTGGGAATTATTTTCCCAAGTTGCTAAGCTACAACTACAGGGCTCTGAGACTTCTTGTATGTCTTGTTGTTTAAGCCTCGAAAAGGAAGTGGGGTAGCTGAAGGACTATTGAGCAGAGAAGGGGCACACTTCTTGGGGTGGGATAGGCATGTGGGGAATGGGAGATTGAAGGTTGTCTTCTAGAGTTGGCACATTAGTCTAAGCATTTTGGCTGTTGACAGACTTTAACCTGACTTAGGATTCCTTTTCCCTGATGGAGTTTTAGCCCCAACTTGGGGGTGACCTACTGCTGAGAGGTTAAGAGAAACAAAGTCTATGGCTGGGAGGAAAGTATGAGGTCTACACATAGTTGGTGTCTTATTTATACAAGATAAGTGTCTATTATGTGCTTCTTTTAATTGTTGTGTGTTTATTTACATGTTTTCTATTATGGGTATTTATTGTTATGTTTATACTTAAGTTTATACATTGTTGGAAGGCATTGCTGATCATATGCAGAGTATTTCTATTTAATTAAATTGTATTAGAGTTGGAAATTTCATTTGGAATAACCCAACAGGGTGATGGGGATGCTACAATGTGGTATTAGAGATTTAGTTTCGACACTGATCATGCATATGTCGAGTTGACAAAGTACCTAAGCAAAAATTTGCAGAAATTAATTGTAGAGGATGTCTGCAAAAGGTATGTTAAAAAAATTCTTGCTAATTTGGGAGAAATTTGTGGAAAATTTAGAGAAGTCGACCCCGAGAATTAAAAATGAGCAATTTCAATCTCTAATTGGGGAAAATTTGGGCCTGTAGATGGATGAATTTAGAATTTACAAAGCACCCATGACAAAATTGGGTGAAATTGGGCAAAAGCCCCAATTATCACCGGGGAATTCATGGTGAATTCAATGTGACGGGGTCGAAATTCATGGGCGGAGGTCGAATTAATAAACACACAGATTTATTTGGTTATACGAAGCTTATTTTCAGACTTCAATGGCGACCTGAAAGAAATTATGAAATTGGGCATATTTGGAAAAGTTTGAAAATAGGCAAACTTGGAAAAATTTGAGAAATTTTTCGTATGTTAACGTCAGAATGATGTTGGGGCCACGTGTTAGCTGACGTGGCAAAGTGGTGATGTGTACTGCCATGGTGGAAGGTACACGGTGGAAGTTGATTTTGTTATCCCCATTTTGTGGGATAACTAAGGAGATTATGTCTCGAGGCCCTCAGGTTACAGATATGGAGTGCTGAGAGACTACATGACCAACATTATACTTTTTCACAAAATGGAGACCCTTCTCACCACCACAGAGGTCGTAGATTTTTAGATGGAATCCACCACACCAACTGGCTTCCAAGAAGAAATGGGACTTTCTCCATGAGGTACAATTCAAGTATTATGGTAAGTGTCATTTCAATTATTTGAGGCATTTGAGTATGATGTATCTTTGACTACTTTAGATTTCATGACATATGCTTGGACATTATGCCTTTTTCCCTGCTTCACCTTGGTGGTTGAAATTGTGCCCTAGTAAGTGGTCTTCCTTGGGGACACATTTGCTACTAGAAACTCCCTTGAAAATCCATCGTACGGTTCCCAACCATACTTACCACTTTCCATCACTTAAACCCCCCATTTACTCATCTCTTGGGATTTTAGGGTGTATTGACCCAAGAAGGGGTTGTCCCTCATTCTATGGGAATAAGGGGTTGACAACCCAGAGGGATTGTTGTTGGGTAAAAGATAAAATCCTATATATAAACCTTCCAGATGCTTCACCCAGGGATCCCCCAAGAAATCAATGAAACACTTATTTATAAGAAAAGGGGGACCCACAAGAATAATGATTATGAATGCTTAAAGGGTTAGTTGGAGGATATGAGGTCTTATTATGAGATGACCTATCATCATCATGGATATCTAGTGGTATGACATTACCACCATCTGGTCACCAAGCCAGGGTAATGTCTCTCAATTGCATGGATGAGAGAAAGGGGGTCTCATCACAAGCCAAACTTCTCATTCCCACTAGGTATTTGTGAGTGACATTGTCCTTTATCTAGACACCATGTCAAGACAGTGGCCTTCAACTTGTCCTTAAATTATGAAAGAAATAAAGAATGGAAAAGATAATGGGCTTGGAAAAATTTCATTGCAAAAGAAGGTGCCACACACCCTCTACAACGACACCCATGAATGAGACACTACAACCCCTTGTATGTCATGAACCCCATGCCCATTAAGTCTCTAAACTTAACCACTTCATCCACTTTACATGGCTTATAGAGGGATCTCTTGGAAACACTCCTTGACCTAGGGAAAGATCTACCCAATAAGACACCTCATCAACTGTCCCATATCCAATCTTGGCAAGTCACATAATGTCTTTGAGCACTTAATTGTTTGACAAGGTAATCTTTGATGTGCATGCTTAGGTGGATCATTTTTTGACTTGATTTATTTATCATGCTATTTTGACTTGAGATCCTTGGAGGGCATGCTTATTTGTCTTTGCAGGACCTAATTGGTGGACAATTTTGGAGGAACAAGCCTAGCTTGGGCTTCCATGGGGCTTGAAGCCCACAGGTGGATGCCAAGGGCCCACATGCCAGATGAGAGAGACATAACTTCAGAGGCCTATATGACATTGTGTACGACATAACCTATCCATCATTCCAAACATTTTTCCTAGGAGAGGCAAAACATCACCTTTAGAGGCATGATGTTAGCTAGAAGGGCTAGGGTTTGGTGGCGAGGCTATCATTCATTGGCACAAGGATGTTTTGAGGAGTTTGAGGCTTTGAACATGAATAAATTAACTTGGATGATTGACATGTGGCTTTGGGAGGCCTAACTACACTCCTTCAACACCAACGACTTGCTCCTAGTGTCAAAACACCCCCTAAAGTGGTGTCATCACTTTGAATTAGGGTTTTGTTTTGTGTAAAAGTAAATTTTAAGTGAATTGTTTAATGTTGTTTTGTAAAAGGGGAAAGATTAGGGTTTTTGACCCCTAGTCTTGTGGTTTACCCTAAAATTATGTGGACAAACTATTTTAGAGACATTTTGTATAAATAGAGATCATGTGAATCTCATTTTATAACATAACTCTCCCATTGTGAGAAGTATTAGGCTGAAATTTTCGCTACTCTTGGTGATTTTGGTGTTTCTCTCTTGTGGAAGGTCTTTTTATGAATGTATCTTGGTGAATGGATGAGGAGGAGTGATGAACACCCCCTAAAGGCTTGATCTCTTGACTCTTGGATGAATTTTGCATGGTAACTAGGGTTTGATATATCATTTTCTTGGATTAGGTAAGGAAAAATCTACATATGCTATTTATTTCTTGCTTACTTTGGTTAATTTTGGTGGAAACCCTAGGGAGGAGTATGTTAGATACACCTTCCATCATTGCTTCATCTCTTTGTTAAACTTTTAAGTCTTTCCTTTTTGCAAGGGTTTCTAGTAGGAATACGAGTGTGTATACCCTCTTATATTTACCCTAAGTTTGGTTGGAATAACCTAGGGAGTAAGAGGGTTTACACCCCTAGGGTTGTTGTTCATATAAATTGTGATTTAAAGACCCCATTCACCCAATTTAAAAGGCACTAATATGAAAATTATTGCATTGGGAAACATGATTTCTTGCCGTATTAACTTTTTGCAACTTGGGTTTTGTTCCTTGTGCTTAGAGCATATTTCAACCACTAAGGTATCCCCTCTAAATGGGTAGTTCTTGCTGTTGTTACAAACTTACATATTCAGCCACTAAGGTTGCATAAACCCTAATCAAATCGCTTTAATAAATCTCAAATCAACCGCTGAAAATTGCCCAAAGTTTGCACACTTACACAACTTGGTCCTGTTATCGCACAATTTGTACTTGCCCCAAAGCCCAAGGCAAGTGGATAAAAAATTGGCATAACTGGGAATAACCTATCACTTTCACCTTAATAGGAGTGCAATATTCCAGATATAAAAAGTATGCAGAACATAAATAAAATGCTAGAAATGGCAGATAAACAACAATATAACCAGAACAACACCACAATAACACTGAAATGATATCAGAATAACACCAGAAATATCACTTTGATTCTAATAGAAATGTTCACTTGCCTCTTCAAGGGGGGCAACCTCCAGTCGAGCAGAGCTCTATTACAATAATATCCAAGCCAGGGTTCTCATACCCTCGATTCCTATTTATACTAAATATATCTATCAAAAGAACCATCTAGAGGAAGATCCTTCTAGAAGCGAAAGCTTCTATTAGGTCTTCTTACATTCGACTTATTCTGCCTTATTACAAGGCCTTATTAATATTGACCTTTATTAAATCCAAATATATTTTTCTACCTATGTGAGGGGTTAGGTCCCTAACATGTCCTCCCCCTTAAAAACAACCTTGTCCTCAAGGCTTGAGATGTGGAAATTGTTGCAGAATGGTAGTTGGTTCCCAAGTGACATCTGTTGGAGTTGTATCTTTCCATTGGACTAACACTTCCTTGATGGTTCATTGACACAAGCGATGCTCACGCTGGTCCAAAACTGCTTGTGGCTGTAGCCAAATGGATCCTTCTTCATCCAACTCGGGAAGGTTGGTTTGAGTTTGGCACTTAGTTCCAATCACCTTCTTTAAGCATGCAACATGAAAAACAAGATGTATATTAGAATGATTGGGCAAAGATAACTGATAGGCCACCTATCCCACATGCTTGAGAAAGGTATCAAGACCATAAAATTTGGGTGCCAGCTTCTGACAATGGTCGGCCTTGAGGGAATTTTGCTTGTAAGGTTGCAGTCAAAGAAATACCTGATCCCCTTTTGCAAATTGGCATTCAAAGAGACCTTGATCTGCTTGTTGATTCATGTGATTCTGGGCGATGACCAAATTGTCTTTGAGGGTACAAAGAATAACCTCTCGAACTGTAAGCGTTTGGTCAACCGGCTGGACCTTCGAGACACCTGGTAAATATAAGAGAACTGAAGGTGGATTTTTTCCATATACCACTTCAAAAGGAGTCATGCAGGTAGTTGTATGGTATGAAATGTTGTACCACCATTCAACTAGGCGTAACCATTGAGCCCACTGTTTTTTCTTTTCCGATACAAAACACCTCAAATATGTTTCCAAACACTTGTTGACAACTTTAGTTTGACCATCAGTTTGGGGATGATAAGATGTGATTAGATGCAATTGGGTGCCTTGTAGCTTGAACATTTCTTGCCAAAAATTGCTGGTTAAAGCTGGGTCGCAACAAAAAACAATAGAATGTGGCATGCCATGAAGCTTGAAGACCTGATCTATGAAAAGTTGAGCCATAGTGGATGCTGTAAATGGGTGTTGAAGAGCACAAAAATGAGCATACTTGGAAAGACGATCCACTACCACCATGATGACTGATTTATTTCCCGATTTAGGTAAGCCTGTAATAAAATCCATAGAGATATCCCTCCAAATAGTAGGTGGAATCAGAAGCGGTTGTAGTGTGCTAGGATATTTGACTATTTCACCCTTATTGCATTGACACACATCACATTCAGCTACAAAATTATGAATGTCTTGTTTCATACCATCCCAGAAAAAAGAACATTTTACCCTGTCATAGGTTTTGGTAAACCCGGAGTGCCCAACTGTGGGTGTAGCATGAAGCTCAGAAGGTACCGTGGATTGAAGTTTTGACTGTTTACTTAAATACTAATGGCCTTTGTATCGAAGCTCATCATGGAGCCAAGAGTACCCTGGGGAAACTGGAGAATTGGACTGCAATTGTTGTATTATATGCAAACTTTTGGGATCATGTAGCCATTCCTGGTGAATGTCTTGGAGCCAATATGGTATAATGAAGGAGAGAGAAGAAAGGGATCCTTCATCTTCATATTTTTGGGAAAGTGCATCCGCAACCACATTGTCTTTTCCTTTCTTGTAAATGATCTCATAATCATATCCAAATAGCTTAGTCACCCATTTTTGTTACTATGGGGAGGAAATGTGTTGTTCCAGAAAATACTTGAGGCTTTGATGATCTGTCTTAATTTGGAAGGATTTCCCCAATAGATAAGGGTGCCACAGATCAATAACATGCATAATATCCAACATTTCCTTTTCATAGATTGATTTCCCTAAATTTCGTTCAGACAGTTGTTTGCTGGTAAAGACCAAAGGCCGACCCTCTTGCATAAGGACAATGCTAATTCCTTTTCCTGAAGCATCACATTCCAGGACAAAGGTCTTTGTGAAATTAGGAAGGGCCAGGACTGGAGTGGTGCACATGGCCATATTCAAGGTTTGAAAAGCCTGAGCAGCTCCCAGAGTCCAAGTGAAAGAATTATTTTTAAGGAGTGCAGTGAGAGGTGTCGCAATCTTTCCATAATTCTTAACAAACTTGCGATAATAACCTGTTAAGCCCAGAAATCCACGTAAGATTTTGAGAGTCTTTGGGTGAGGCTAGTCTTGCATAGCTTCAATCTTTTTAGGATCCACCCTGACGCTGTCCTTGCCAACAATATGACCCAAGTACTTGACTTTCGAGGCACCAAAAGCACATTTAGACTGTTTCAGGAAANAAAGTTGGTGCTGAGAGAGTAGATGGAGAACTCGATCCACATGAGCAAGATGGTCTGTCCAGGTTTTTCTATAGATGAGGATATCATCAAAGAAAACTAAGACAAAATGACGGAGAAAAGGACGAAAGACATGATTCATGAGACTTTGGAAGGTGGAGGGGGCATTACACAAGCCAAAGGGCATGGCCAAAAACTCATAGTATCCCTCATGATTTCTAAAGGCAGTCTTAGGATTGTCTGTGTCTTTCATACGTATCTGGTGGTAGCCAGAACATAGATCAAGTTTATTAAAGAACTGGGCGCCACTCAATTCATCCAAGAGGTCATCAATGACATGAATGGGAAATTTGTCTTTAATGGTGAGTTTGTTGAGGGCATGGAAGTCAGGACACGTGCATCAAGAAACTTCTTTCTTCAGGACCATGACCACAGGAGAATAGTAGGGGCTCGTACTAGGGAGGATAACGCTTGCGTTAAGCAGTTCTTGAACCATTTTCTCAATTTTATTTTTTTGGGAAAAGGGGTGACGATAGGGATGAATATTGGGAGGAAGGC